>CM055817.1:60391574-60407579 GCA_029582265.1 Zoroaster sp. YZ-2022
GAGGGAGCTGTAAAAGGAGCTACGTTACCTTGCCATGTTGTCGAAGATAATTCTTCCGATGACCTCCAAAGATGGTTAAAATGTCAAGGGTTTCTTCCAGTGCCTCGGAGTCAAAAACGAGTCTTTGTAGGAGGTTAGTTGCTTTAGTTAGTTGGAACACCCATGCCTGTTTTTTGTTTTTTCATCAACGTAAAGGTCTCAAATGCAATGATATTTTACCGTTCATGACTCAAGACTGAGTAACTCCGAGTGATAGGCCCCTAAAATCAAAAGGCGATGACATATGAGGGTCTTAGTTACTTTGGACTGTTATGAGGACACATATGAGCCGTTTGGCTTCTCTTTTTCAGTCTACGACCATCGGGAGGATCGAGGGTTACCATTATCACAACTAGGACTTTGTGAGCAATGTAATGTTTTTTTTCTTTCTTTTAATAATGTTGTGATTCATTGTAATTTATTCCTGGATGAGAGAAGAAATAAATGAAAAGGGAGTCAAGGAAGAGGACACTATACTCCACTTTTTGTCTTCCACAAAATCTAATGTGCATTTTTACATGTCTTCTTTTTCAAGGGTACGGGATATTATCAGCAGTGGCATGTCCAAGTATGTTATTGACCCAGATGGTGATACAACAGCAGAACTTATTAGGAAGAGTGGAGCATTGAAAGAGTGCAATATACCCCAGCCCTTGTTGATGAATTGGACAGATAACTTATCAGAACTACCAGATGTGACTTTTGCAACCCTTCATGAATATCTTGTGAAACGTTCAGTCAAAGATCATCAAATCAGCAGTATCTAGTTTTCACTGGGTTGTGAATTTTAATTGTAAAATAGACAGTGGAATTATATATTTTCCATTACCTTCTATTTCTCATAAATCAACACAAATTTTATTTGATATATTTAAAATTGGGAAAATTTTAAATTATATGATTCGACACTAGGTTATAGGTATTAATGATTAATTGGGTTATGCAAAATGTCTGCATTTTATTTGAGGCTCAATAACTGACATGGTGACATTGACAAGCTTGGGATTTCATTCTTTAATATGTGTATGGCAACTTGTCTCATTGTAGGG
Organism: Zoroaster sp. YZ-2022; assembly: GCA_029582265.1. Classification (NCBI taxonomy): domain Eukaryota; kingdom Metazoa; phylum Echinodermata; class Asteroidea; order Forcipulatida; family Zoroasteridae; genus Zoroaster; species Zoroaster sp. YZ-2022. The sequence continues at coordinate 60,392,663 of CM055817.1, forward strand.
CACTTTAATGTTTAATGTTATAAATGAGATTTCAACAAGGAACGAAGAGCAATAGGTTGAATAGAGAAACAGAAGTCAATCGTTGCCTGGGGTTTCTATAATTTATAAATCATAGTGTATGTGCAACCACTTTTGTGATTTGAAATATACAACTATGAATAAATGACAAGAAGTATTTGCAAGATGCCTCCTTTGTCAGTTTATGTTTATTTATTGCATAGTGTCTCTGTCAGAACACATACAGTACCACAATCATCGGTGTAAATTTAACAAAAACGTGTGAACGTATACCTTTTCACCTTTAAATGGCCCATTAAGTGTTAGAAAACTTAACTTCCACTGGCAAGTGGATGAAAGTATTTTCACCCTAAGTCAATAGTGTAAGTCTTTAAACTGAAGGAGCTGATTTCATCATGACGTAGGACACTACAATGCACATACATTTTGTGCAAGAATATGAAAAACAAACCTCCACATTTTGACAAATGATAAAAAATACCACTCCATATGAAATTAGCGTTTACTGTCTCACAAATCAACAAATTGGACTGAATTCCTTTCTTTCTTTCGGTTTTTGTACTGGTAAAGGCTTCATAGATGCTGTTACTCATGGATACTGCATTCTTTTGCAGTTGTGCTGATGAGCCACAACGGTTTCCCATTCTTCTGTCCATGGAAATATTGTCGGTTCAGTCGTGGTGTAGGTCTTTTCCCCGTCAACAAAATGAAGGGCGCAAACCGATGTCCACGGTGATGACTTACGTATGGCCTTATTTCTTACTAAATGAATCTTTAGTGGATTTAGTTTGACCCGCTAATAATGGAAGAACTACTGTAAATGTTAACTCACCACTGGCAAGGTATGTTGTTGATTTTTAGGGACGAACTCCACCTCAAACTTCGAAGTCCTGCACTGGATAGCTCATGCGCGGGAGCCAACCGTAATGTCGGCAGCAGGCTAACGTCAATTTACACTCCACAGAGCAAAACGTTTAGTCCCATGTCAAGGGTGTTCATAAAGTTCACAAAACAAACAATTCGGCGGTTGAACAAAGACAATGTCACGAATAAAAGATAAGAGCCAAAACTGCGGCAATAAAGTTGTCAAAACGCTATGTAATTACGATGAACTAACGCGAATAGAAAAACCTCACATGTGCTCGTGTACGTACGTGTAGAACTTACTGGAACAAAGTTGCTCTCCTAAGGGCAAAGGTCAGCAACACTGGGCTGATGCACTATGGCGTGCCCCATGCAACAACAAATCAAAACAGTACGCACAAAAAGGTTTGGGTCACTACAGTAGCTCCCCCCAGATCGGTGCCAGGATGAAACGATCGATACAGCCCAGGGAACTGTTTCAGGTGTCCAAAACATGGTGCTGGACGTAACGGGCAGGCCAATGCACATGTCGGCCACTTCTAGTTTTCCTGACCGCAGGTGCTGGAGTGGGGGTTGAGTTGGTGTAGTAGGAGCGTGAAGTGTTTGTTTGTCCTGTTGTGGCTGAAACTCGGATGAACCAGTGTGTTCCAGATACGCTGGTTTCAGACGATCTATGCTGACCGAATCCTTTTTGCCATTGCGATCAATGATGAAATACTTGGGGGAACGCTTCAGTACTTTGTATGGACCCGAATAGGGAGGCTGTAGAGGCCGTCTGACTGCATCACAACGGATGAATACATGAGAGCAATTTGATAGACTCCTCGGAACTTGAGTTGGAGGATGCTGAACCCGCGTAGTGGCCGGGGAGAATTGTGACATGTGATGACGCAAACGATGGACGTATTCGGAAGGATCCGACAGGGTTGTCTGGTGCCACAAATTGTCCAGGGAGTCGTAGCGTTGTGCCATAGACGAGTTCTGAAGATGTACACTGCAGGTCTTCTTTGACTGTAGTGTGAATACGTACCTAATATCACCAGAGGAAGTGTCTCGTTCCACCTGTCTGGTTGGGTGTGCACTTTCAACGCTGCCTTTAATTGTCTGTGAAAGCGTTCCACAAGGCCGTTTGCTGCAGGGTGGTACGCTGTGGTACGTGTGCGATTGCAACCCAAAAGTGCAGTTAACTCAGCGAATAGGTTTGACTCGAACTGTCGGCCACGGTCTGTGGTGATAGTCGATGGAGCACCATATCGGGAAATCCACTGATCGATCAACGCCCTGGCGACTGACTCAGCAGTGATGTCATGCAAGGGAATGGCCTCAGGCCACCTGGAATATCGATCAATACACGTGAGGAGATAAGTGTAACCGTCTGAAGGTGGCAATGGTCCTACGAGGTCAATATGAATGTGGTCGAATCTAGCGTCCGGAGAAGCAAATGTACCTAAGGGTGAGCGGACATGGCGGTGAATTTTCGCTCTTTGGCACTGAAGACAAGTTCTGGCCCACTCACGAACATCCTTGTTGGTACTCGGCCAAACAAAGCGAGTGGTGATCAGCTTCTGTGTAGACCGAACTCCTGGATGGGAGAGGCAGTGGAATGCATTGAATACACTGCGTCGATGTTTCGCTGGGACAAATGGACGGTCGTGACCAGTGGACACATCGCACCAAATAGAACCGCGCGTCGTAGGTAGGGGAACTTGACGGAATTGAAGTGAGGTTGAAGTTGTCCGCAGCATGAGGAATTCTTCATCATTCAGCTGGTCAGCTGCAATCTGATCGAAATCGATGGGTGACGAGGTATGAATGGCGGCGACATCAAAACGAGAAAGAGTGTCAGCGACAACGTTGTCCTTACCACGCACATGGCGTATGTCTGTGGTAAATTGCGAGACGAAATCCAGATGACGAATCTCCCTCAATGACTGACGGTCAGCCTTTGAGTGCAAAGCGCGAGTGAGTGGCTTGTGGTCAGTGTATATGCAGAAATGGCGTCCCTCAAGGAAGTGGCGGAAATATTTGATAGCCAAGTACATTGCCAACAGTTCTCGCCCAAAGGTGCTATACCGTGTCTCGGCTTGTTGGAGTGTTTTGGAGAAGAAAGCGATGGGCCGCCAATCTCCCTCGGATTGTTGTTGTAGTACCCCACCCACAGCTGTGTCTGACGCATCAACCATCAAGCTGAGTGATGAATTCGAAGACGGATGAGCGAGCATGGTGACGTTGGCCAGGGAGCGCTTGATGGCGATGGAAGCGGTCTCGCACTTGTCTGACCAAGTGAAGTTTGTAGGCTTACGAGGATGCTCAGGATGGTCGCGCAACAAATCCGTCAGGGGTGCAAGTATGTCTGCGCAATGCGGGAGAAAACGACGGTAAAAATTGATGAGACCAAGGAACCGACGTAATTGACGCACTGAAGTGGGACGAAGGAACTCGCTAATGGCAACAATCTTCTCATCCAGGGGGTGAATGCCCTGCTCATCAATGTGATGACCAAGAAAGTCGAGGCTTGTAGCTCCAAACTGACATTTGGCTGGGTTGATGACCACTCCAAACTCAGATAATCGCGAGAACAGTAACCTTAAGTGTTGATGATGCTGTTCCAGTGAGTCGCTAGCCACTAGAATGTCGTCAATATAAGCGTACACAAATGGCAATCCGCGTGTAACCATGTCAATGAAGCGCTGGAAGGTCTGAGCTGCATTCCGTAGGCCAAAAGGCATGCGCACAAAATGGTACAGCCCAAAGGGTGTTGCAATTGCAGTCTTGTGTACATCCGCTGGATTGACGGGTATCTGGTGGTATGCACGAATTAAATCAATCTTGGAAAAGACGTGTTTACCGGCAAGATTGGTGGTGAAATCATGTAGATGAGGGATAGGGTAGCGATCCGGAACAGTTACTCTATTCAATGCACGATAATCCCCACAGGGGCGCCAGTCACCGGGGGTTCGCTTGGGCACCATATGTAATGGAGACGACCAGTCGCTGTCCGATGGTTCAATGATGCCGAGGTCAAGAATGTGATGAAATTCGTTTTTCGCGATGGTGAGTTTGTCCGCGGCAAGTCGACGAGGACGGGCAGTAACTGGGGGTCCAGTTGTGGTGATGTGATGGGTGACTGAGTGTTTAACTGGTAACTCATTATACACAGGGTGTGTTACTCCTGGAAATGACGCGATGAGCGTGTCGAAAGGCGTAGGCAAATCTTTGACTAACACCGGGCTCAGTGAAGGCGATGTCACTCCTATTCCCCGTACTGAAAGGTGGGTGGTAGTATCGATGAGCTTGTGGTTTTTTATGTCTATTAACAGTGCATAGTGTTGCAGGAAGTCTGCACCGATAATAGCCATTGGAACATCGGCAATCAGAAAAACCCATCAGAAAACTCGTCTTAGTCCGATGTTGAGTGTACAAGACTTTTCCCCAAAGGTCGCTATAGGAGAGTTATTGACGGCCTGTAGGCGTTTAGCGGAAGGCCTCAGTTTGCGGAGTTTATCCACTACCGACAAAGGTAAAACACTAACTTCTGCTCCAGTGTCAACAAGAAAATGGATGCTAGTTGTTTGATCACTGATGTAGAAAAGGCGACTTGGGGAATTTACGCCAGGCTGGCTTGTCGCCGTTGTCGCAGTGGTGTTTTCCGAGTTGTGTTGAGTGGAAGTGCGGCGGGAACAAGGACTAGTGCACTTGCGAGCATCGCTGCCAAATTTCCAGTGGTACCAGCACTGTCGATCTGCATTGGGGGTGGCACTACCCTCTCTATCACGACTGCGGGAGTACGGTCTGCCACGGCTTTGGCGTCGTTCGCGTGGTCGTGCCCGTGATGTCTGGGCAAGCTGACATGTGAGAGCCTGGACCTGACTGGTTAATTGTTCCACTTGTACTTGTAGTGCTGAAATGGCTGGATTAGGCAGGGTCGGAAATTGAGGGGCAGAGACTGCACTCATGGCTAATGCGGCTGGTTCGGACGCCTCTACTATCTTGTCTGCCAGGTCAGCCAATTGGGTGATATTGACTGCTTCACTGGTCGAAGCGAGGATAAGATGAATGTTGGAAGGTAGGCGCTTGAGGAAAAGCTGCTTCAGGATGGATTCTTCCAGCTTGTTCTCGCCGAGCAGTTGTTGCATTTTCCTCAGCAGCTGGGATGGTTTCCTGTCTCCCAACTCTTCAGCCGTCAGCAATAAGTGTAGGCGCTTGTGCTCCGAAGCGGAAGTGCGCTTTATCAGCTCATCCTTAAGCTGTGTGTATGGCTGAGCTGAGGGGGGGGGGGGGGGTGAACCAGCAGATCCCGAACCTCTTGAGCTATGTTGGGTTGCAAGGAAGACACCACATATGCGTATTTGGTGTGCTCGGAGGTGATGTTCTTGGTAGTGAACTGCGCCTCGACCTGGGCAAACCATATGATAGGATCATTGGCCCTCAAGAAAACTTTAGGAAACTTTTTCTCTAGCAACACTCTGCATGCAGTGGTGCGCTGTATACGACGCATACGTGGGCAAGTGCTGTGGATCGCGGACCGGGAATTGCCTGAGTGTACGTCACGAATTGTATGCTAATGAAGGGATATGGGCGTCTCGAAAAGCACCCCCTAAATTAAAAAAATAAATATTTTTATCGTATAAACGTGAGGGGAAAAATACAAATAGCAAATGTTCCAGTAGGCATACTTTATTGTATACAATGAAAAAAACCTATTTCATAGGACCTTTAAGCCTTGCGAATCTCCTGTCTCAGGCAGAACAGTATAAAGATCATCAGGCCCTGAAGGGAGTTGAAGATGCAGAAGAAGACTTGGAAAACAGAGTTGGCTGTCTCGATGAGGGAAAGAAGTCCGAAGACCCAGGTCACACCGAGCAGGACCGAGATGGAGACGGCATTCTGGAGACGGCGCAGTGTCTCTGTGCGACTGTCCTTGTCGGAGGTGCATGCTATTGATAACCTTGCGTGCACAGGTCAGCTGACGCGTTACCAACGTGAAGATGATGAAGTTGAAGAGGAGCACCAATCCGATGATGAGAATCTGACCAAAGTAAAACGCGTTATCTGGTCGCAGGAAACAGCTGCAAATAAACCAAGAGAGTAAATAATGCTACATCGGCAATCTATAAGTCTCGCCCACAGAACGTGAGAGAGGAATGTAATCTGCTGTTCTAAACACACCTATTAATCTATTACAATCTTTCTTTGCTGTCCTTCCAAAATCAGTTGAAAATGTATATGGAGAACAAGGGCGAATCGAGGCGAGGGGAGGGGGTTATAATCTGCATATGACAGGGGCAGATCCAGGGTATTAAAACGGTGGGGGACACAGCAACAATGAGTGAGGCACAAAGGGGTGTCAAAGAGGGCCTTCAATATATTGATGACATATAGTTTGATGGAATTTCACGGCACCCGCTGCTGTATAGGATTCTAGCCAGCCAATCGTCATTGGGCAAGCTTGGTGGTCGACAGGTTAAGACGTCTGTACTAGTAAGAAGAAAGTCGAGGGTTGAATCCTGCCGAGTCGCCTGTGAAGTTTTTTTCCCACAGACACTTGGGAAGCACTGAGTACACAGTGCTATACAGTGTGTTCATCGCCAGTGCAGGCCTCAATCACAATGAGTTCAACATCCTTAATACTATGATTAGAGCTGTTGAAGTGGGTTGCTACACAGGAGACATAGTTGGCAAAGCGGAGACACAATTTGGTCTACATATTGTATACCACATCTTTTACATAATATTACATATACAACATTGGGTGTGTCACACTGGGATTTAGTTCTGATTGTGTAGGTGAGGCCAGTACTGTGGCTTTTCACCTTCTGAGCAGGTTTGAGATACAAACAGGTTTTGCATCTCGAGCGGGTACAATTAGAGCACCCCTGTGGTGATTCATGGTCAGTAAAGTTAGGGTCACTGTTGGTGCTAGGGAGCATAGCCCGAACCAATATATCACCGAGGTTGTGGGGGCGACGGAAAGCAATCAAAGGGGGCTCAGGGATGGCTGAGCGTAACCTGTTGGAGGAGTGTAAAATAGTCATGTTATCATTTATGATAACATGACTATTTTAAATGCACACGATATAGTGTATCTTGGGTCCTGAGTCCTTGCCTAGCACCGTATTTTCCCAAAACCATAGCATCGGGACGTACATGGTAACAGACTACTAATTGTGCGATTCTAAGCTAAGCGCATAAATCGGCAGGAGGCGTGACCTTAAAACACAAGAACAACAAAATAACCCAAAAGCATGAACATTGGCGCACTTTGAGAGACTGGCCATGCAGGCCGGTAAAAAGGTTTACACAGATCACTGTATTTTCTTACACTTATCTCGAAATTGATCATAGTTAGAAACTTTAAGGTTTATAGACCAGATTAAAACAATTTTTAAACACTTTTGAGATTGTATTTAAATAATTGAGCTTTCAGAGACGTACTTCACAATGTTTCGGGAAGATATCAACATAAACATATTTCTGATTTATTTTAGAATTTTGGGGCTCATTAATTTCTTATTAGTCTTATTTTGTACTCTTCTGCAGCCATTCTTAAATGACCATCATCTCATATAATGATAAAGGGAGTAGGCCATACACCTCATTTTCGTATCATACCTTTCAGTATCTTGATAGCAGCCTTGGTCTTATGCCCGCTTACGTTCACTGTCCCTGACCTCACTTCGCCAAAGTTTCCTCTGCCAAGTATGTTATCATCAACGACAAGATTGCTCCAGAGAATTTCCCATCGGACAGCCCAAGATGGAAGGCCAACATCTTCATAAACAATGGCTGTTAAATCTTCTGATCCAGTAATCGTAACTTCATAGTCGGTAGGAGGGTCCACAGTAGGAGTCTGTGAAAGTGCATGTTAAACAACGTTTTCGCGCTGCAGCCATCTTTGTCAGATTCCCTGTATGCAAGTACAGGGCTGATCCTCACTTCATACAAGGTACCAGACTATTTTCCCTTCCAGCCTCGGTTTGGTCACATGAATTTGTATGGAAGATGTATGGAATTTGTATGACTGCAAAAATCTACTGACCACCAGTGACGTATTTAGGATATTCAGGGGAGGGGGAGTTTTTTGAGGGGGAGTGAGGCTTTTGTACAGGGATCTACAGAGCTCAACTACATCTTAAGACAGTTACTCAGCGTGGACATGGTCGACCAGCGCGACGGTCCAGAGCAGTCTATTAAAGCGAGGATGCATGAGGATAATGATGAAACTATTTGAAGGAAAATCGGATTTTAACTCAACATTGTATTTGGTTGCGAGGGTGTGCCAGCAGGTTTTAAACAAGGTTCATGGACCCATTGAGAACCAGAGTTGTAAACATGAGCCCCTTAGTGTATGCTGATATTAATTAATGTTTACTCACATGTCATTGACAACAAGTAGTGAATAATTGGTCCATTTATCAAATGATACCAACATTGCTGAAGGTAAGTAGCACCACAGACAACTTGGGTGTTAAAAACTACACCACTGGTATTCATGTGGGAAACTTACCCAATATAACTTAACACCGTGGAAGATTACATTGACACTATAGTGTCATTTGAACACCGCCATGTTTGAAGGTGAAGTACTATAGCCCAGGTTGGACTGTCACCTTCGTGTACTTCAGTGTATACAGAGACCGTGATGGAGTCCATATTTGGGCTAAAGGTAAAGGTGTATCAAATGCACATCAATTTCTGGCCGATCAAGTTTGTATTTTATAAGTGTATTTCAAGATTTTAAGTAACAATGAGTGCTTACCATTTCCACTGCTGATCCGAAGGCCTGAGTATTCCCAGTTTGATATTTAATATTTGACCTAACCACATTAATAATAAAAGCAGCAGCTACAACAATCAGTAACGTGCTTAACACGGTGATGATAACTATAGTTATAGTATTATCAGCCTGTGCCTCATCTAATAATAGAACAAATGACGTACCAGTCAAACTTTAGACAACGGTTTTGTTAACTAATTAGAAAGATGTCTTCAGAAAATACAAATTTAATACGCTTACTAGTTTAAAAACAACAAAATATAATCAGGCACGTAGCAAGAAAATTTGTCAAGGGAGAGGCATCGTAATTCTTTTTGAAAAAAGTGGCCCAGATCAGAAACATTTCGCCCCAAAAATATTTGTATAACTAGATCAACCACCCCCAGCAGTGTTTCAATTTTTTATTACAAACAAATCAAAAATGGTGTGGAGATTAGCCACCCCTCTGTCCCCTTGCTACACGCCTAAATACAATTGAAATAATATCAAGAAATAATTTGTTTTTCTTTTACAATTGATATATTTTTTAATGTACATGGTTATTACATGTACATGGAACTGTGGGGGGGGGGGGGGGGTATTAACCCAAATTCTTTTAGATGCCCCCCTCAAAATATGTACCAACCTATAAGAAACTAGGAAAAATCACTCAAAAAAATAATTTGAGAGCGTTAACTCCCTGTAAATGCCCCAGAAGATTTGTTTTTGTGAAACGGCATGGCATCCTGACTTCCTGTGTACATAAGCTGTATACTGATGTTGGGGCACCAGTCTATTTTAACAGTGATAGGGAAGCAATGAAGAGAACATCACTTCCATATTTATTTTAAAGTACTTTCTCATGTTCACCTGTTGAAATGTTAGCATACTATTCCATGACAACTTTTCATTTGCCTTATGAAACAAAAAATCTGATTAAAAAGTAACATTTATATGAATAAAACACAGTGTTCCCGTGGGTTTATATGGATTGCAACTGAAGATTTTATTTCATTATTGTATCCAACTTATTTTATCCTGGAATAATATAAAATTGATATTTGCTTTTAACATTCTTCTAGAAAAGAATTAATTAATAAAATAGAATGTCGGACCCTGTTAGTTTGGGACTGCTCCTTTAAAACAGTTTCCGACTACATTTCTGCTTAATGTTTGACTGCTTAAGGCTGACACCTAAGGGCCCTATGGCCATACCACATTCCAGGGTGTTTACATGCACTTCCTGTTCTACAGCTAGTCTATTGTTGGAACAATTTTTCCCACCATATTCAAATCTCTTATGGGCATACATTGTTTTAGCTAAGCTAATTGTAAAGACAATTTGGTGAGGCAATGCCAGCTCTCATTAGCAGCGTTTTGATTGATTAGGAAAGTTCCCCCTTATGGTGGTATTCCCTGGTAGCTTGCCCTAGTTTATATAATTGGGGTATCTCATTGGTTAACACCTTAGAAGAAGGTGGGACCACAGTTGTTTCCACCAATGAGAAAGTTTTGACCACTGGCAGAGCCGAAGCTTAGAAAATATATATACCCTTTTCGCTTCCCCAAAAATCAGAAGCGAAGAAACCTTGAAGGCGATAGCACTAAAATCGAAGCCCTCTCGATTTTTAGTAAAGTTACTAGATAACTTCTCACACTTAGTTATCGGTTCGAAGACTTCATCACTCTATCGCCTTACATGTGTTGTGCTCTGTTGGTACAGGTAAGCCCACTTTATTTTGTTGTATTCTGATAAGTTATCCTTGCGGTTATTTAATTGTACAAATCACGCCGAGTAGGAGTTAATCTCTCCTGTAATTTAAACTTGTATCCGCCAAGTTCAAGATGTATAAATTCACTCCTGTATTTAGTTTTTTATTTTGATTATTAGTCATTTTATAGCCTAGTTTTCCTATTCTTATTTTAGCCACTTTATTTGATTTGAGATGTATTTCTGTGAGATGTATTCCTGCAAGAAGGATTAGGATTTTCTACAGTAGTTCGATAGTTGTTGCATTTGCAAATTCTCATTTTTTTTACATTTCATAGACAAGTTATTAATGATGACTATTATTCACAAATGATCAAACTATGTTTCCTATTTTCTATTATTCATTATGGCTATTGTATTAATTCTCAAGAGTTCAACTAATATGTGCCAGTAACCTACTGAATACGTTGTACACGATACACAGAGTTAGCATTTTTATTGAACACAGTGTCCCTATCAGGGCAAGTGTGTGTTGTAGACTTCAAGGTTAAAGTATCCATATTTTTTGGAGTCCCTTAATACATAAACGGCTGTTTCATGCAGTATCAGTTACATTGAACTAAGTATAAATTTAGTACATCAGCATTACTCCCTCATTTAATTATAGACCAGGTTATTGATAAGTTCTATTGAATAAATCATTCCTTGCTAACATGATGAGCATGTTAGTTTTAACTCTCATTAGTTTTTTTTGCCAGTTCACCTCTGAACAAGTATTCCAAATTACTGACAACTGTTTGATTATGGCTTATACTTATTTTTATTACTATGTAGTTTAGGGTTAGTCTTTTGTAGTATTTTTATGAAACAAAAGTTGATTTTTAAGGGAAGCAAAGGTATCAGTTACATTGAACTAAGTATAAATTTAGTACATCAGCATTACTCCCTCATTTAATTATAGACCAGGTTATTGATAAGTTCTATTGAATAAATCATTCCTTGCTAACATGATGAGCATGTTAGTTTTAACTCATTAGTTTTTTTTTTGCCAGTTCACCTCTGAACAAGTATTCCAAATTACTGACAACTGTTTGATTATGGCTTATACTTATTTTTATTACTATGTAGTTTAGGGTTAGTCTTTTGTAGTATTTTTATGAAACAAAAGTTGATTTTTAAGAGAAGTGAAGAAACCTTGAAGGCGATAGCACTAAAATTGAAGCCCTCTCGATTTTTAGTAAAGTTACTAGATAACTTCTCACACTTAGTTATCGGTTCGAAGACTTCATCACTCTATCGCCTTATTTGTGTTGTGCTCTGTTGGTACAGTGTACAGTTTTAGGTATCGCTTTGGGGAGCCGACCCGGTTCGTCCCTGTTCTAAATCTCGATCAAGGGCGCAACGACTGGGGGGGGGGGGGGGTCGGGGGGTCACGACCCCCCTACTTTTATGTGGACCTCCCCAACTTCTGGAACATTTTGGTATTTTATGTATACATGATCCTAGTAATGTCATTCATGACATCACAATTATGCAACACTTCCATCAACACGCTGAAATACGTGATATTGAACCAAGACCCCAGCTGCTAGTAGTGGCGTGCTCGCTTCGCTCGCCCGCAGATCACGTTGCTGTTGGCTACTTGGGACCCCCCCCCCAACTTTCAACACGTGGTTGCGCCCTTGATCTCGATCATTCGCTGGACCCTGACTGACCTCGTATCTCTGGAGTTTGGACAAGTTAACCCCAGATCAAGTCAATCAGAAGTCAAGCTGAGTCACAATTTATTGTTTTACATTATATTAATACTCACAATTGTCATTGTATGGTATCATTGATTGGTTTTGCTTTCTAGCACTTCAGTGGTCTAACTTTACAATAGCGCAACAATTGTCCAGTATTTGATATGTGTGATTTCACCGTGTTTTTGCTTATGTTCTCTAACATTCCAGAGGTTCAATTTTGCTAATGAGATAACTTTTCATTAATTGCCGACTTTGATTTATTTCCGGTTCCTTTCTTTACAAGCTAGTCTTTGGCAGTTCTAACTGATAAGCCATTGATAATTTTACACCACTGAAGATATTGTGATTGCATACTTTTATTATATTACCTTCTTATTGATCATTAAGAAGCTTGTGTGTCATTATTATTGTATTACTTTGCCGTCAGTGATCTTTGTATCCAATGATCTTAACATTTGATACTTGCTCCAAATTATTGAAGTTATTCTATTCTATATCGCTGAATTGTTGAGTTGATACAATATTGATGTCAATTTCTAAGTTGCAATTTATATTTGTTTGATGACATCGGACCATATATTGTTGACATTTAGTTACGTTCTGAGATAAGCTAATAATAACAAATTTCTTCCTTAGAAAAAAGGATCAACTTAATTCGCTGTCTGTGTAGATTTATTTATGAGCAATTTTCCTTATAACAAACAAATCGAACCTAGCAGGACTCGTGAAACATCGAGAAAACCTGTGACAAGTATAAAATGTAAAAAAGTAGTTATTGGCCTCAGTTATGTTTTGAACCTAGCAAGTTCTTTCTCAGAGAAAGAACCCACTAGGTTTGAGATGTAAGGCCAGTAACTACTATTTAACATTTATATACTACGGGTCCTTAATAGGTTGGTAAACAGTTTGCAACAGCCAATTCTCTATTTATAAAATAGTACAAAAATATATTTATACATCTAACTAACATTAACAACACATTTCATGGCTTAGCAGGGATTTTGGATTGTATAATGCCAAAATGTATTTCTGTAAATTCATATGACTTAACAATTATGATTTATTTAAGTCATAACTTTTTCAAGTTATAATTTTGAGTCATCATGACTTTATAGCGAGTACTCTGTAAAATAATCTTAATAATTGTATAAATTATTAGGGCTTATGCTTAATTTGTGTGACTAAATGGAGAATATTGCACCAAAAAAGGAGGGCAAAAATAAATCATATCGAGTATAAGCCTAAGCTCGATTTATATTTTGCAAAAGATGGATCTTACTAGTAATGGTAAAACAGTTTCAGCGACAGAATCGCATCGACGTCGTGAAAAACGTGAAAAAGAGGTTCTTATTCGAAGTAAAATACACTATTTTAAAAGCGAGTGCGTGACGTCTAGAAGAGAATATTTGTGACGACAGTGCGATTTGCGATCTCTGTTGTTAATTTTACCATGGAGGTTCGCTCGATTCACAAGGATTCTTTTGGCGACTTTCTAGTGAGTTCTTACTCATGGGATATATGTATTGACAGTGATTACAGTAGTACGATTACCTGATATGCATATAGGCCTACACTGTACAATGTACATTTGTACGTCGTCCAAAGTTTAACAAGCTACCGTTACGTTTAAGTCTTCACTTTCCCCTAAATATTGTCAGAAAAACTATGACGATTTGACGGACTACTTTTTATGATAATATTTGTATTATAGGCCTGCATATATGCCTATCGTAAATGTATATTTTTTAAAAGTACGGTTTAAAACACTCCCACGTCAGCCAACTCATGTCAAATATTCCTCATCATTTGTACAGAATTGTTTTATTCTTAATTTGTAATGTTGTATTTACTTCTCATTCAACTTGGATAAAGTGGATAGGATACTTATGTATTCCAACAACGATTCCCACACCTGCCAAAAAGGCACAGCTCTCCGGTTAACCAAGACCATAAGCCCCCCTAACCCCCAAGGGTCACCTACGGCCACCAGAATGGTGACTGAGTGGGGTCCTCTTAGAGGATATATATTTCATGGGAAGTCATATCGAATTAACTAAGAGGTGTTCCACATTCATTCAAATTAAAAAAAAATCAACTTGAAAAAACTCAGCAGAAACATTATCTAAAATGGGCACTTATTTTGACAATCAAATCTAGTTCAATGGCCCCGTCGTCATAAATTTCAAAGAAACAAGCAAACAACAATGTTTATTAATGATGTGTCATTAATTTAAAGGTTTAATTACCCTTTAAAATAAAGAGCAAGTAAAAACCAGTGTTTCAAATCTGGACAAAAAGCTGTAGGCCTATCTCTACCAAGATACATGGCCTATATACTTCACAATGTATCTTGACGATAATATCAATTCAGCTATTTACATCCTGATATTTAATTTTTGTTAACCCTTTCATTACCAGCCAGTTATGTCAGAGAGTACCCTTCTTTACCACAGTCATTAGGAGACCAATGTCACTTCAGCACCAGTGGGTTTTTCACAATTTCATTGAAGTGTGCCCTCACACGGCAGGAATAGATACTTTTTTAACATGTGTACTGTACATACCAAATGGCTCATTTGTATGTAAAATGAGTATACAAAAGGGAGGAAAACATTGTGCAAAAGCGAAATAATTAGATCAGTATTTACACTAAAGAAAAGTAATACAAATGGGTGATATTTCATGCAAATACGGTACAAGTATAAGATTTTTTTCCATGTGAAAAACAATAACTTGGATGAGATTTTAGGGGATTTTTTTGGTTTTCTACTTGGAAATGAACCATTTACTTGTATTCAGTGTAAATACATCACAATCCATGCT
>CM055817.1:60408079-60441305 GCA_029582265.1 Zoroaster sp. YZ-2022
TCCAGCATCCATTCATGGGATGATCCTCCAGCAGTCTACTTAAGCAGCATTTTCCAGAGTCCGGCATTCTTCCTGAGGACGATCAGAGCATACTGATCGAAACGTCGAGTTGCACCCCCAGTTCTTTTCAGAACTAATTACTACTCAATTGAGATTCCACATGGTGTCACCGCAATTAGTCTTACTTACATCTTCGCTGTTTAAATAATGGATTTGGAGTGCATAGAAAGGAAAAAAATCCTTAAATTAATTTAAAATGGAAGAGTGAACAGAATATATGTATTAAATATTGGTTCGTCTTGGCTTATAAACTCAAATCATTCCCGTTTTTTTTATATTCTAACGTTATTAAAAAAATATTTAACCCCCCTTACAATGGAAACGCCCACAATCTAATCCGTGTGTGTATGCACACGCATACACAATGATGTCATCCCAAAAACCGTAACGGGTTCCCCAGAAATCTTTTGTTTAACAACGCTAAAGCTGCAGGGGAGTCCCACCGTTTAAAAGTTAGCTACTGGGTTTGCTCAAATAACAAAGTAATAATTAGTTAAAATAAGAGTTCTTTCACCTATCATATTTTTTATGTCTCAAGGAAAATTCATCTTCAGGAAGAAAATCCGCTTTGAAATATTACCTTTTACAGCGTGCGCGCTCTTGTCAAGGGCCAGAGTTGTGCAAAAAAAAACTTCCAGGAAATTCGCGCGTTTGCCCATATTGCTGTAATGTTAGTTCAATATTTGCAGACGACATATTCTTTCTAATCCTATTGGTTAAACATTCTCTTTGAAATTAATTTTCAGTATGTAACAGGCGTTTTTATCAATGAACTCCGCGACGGAAAAAAGAAGTAAAGGTCACGTTATGAATATGCATTTTGTATGACCCTTCAAAATTCTCGCGCATGCGCCAAACCGCATGTCGCCTGTAGAGCATTTGAACAGCGGCGGCTGTTCACTCTTCCATTTTAAATTAATTTAAGGATTTTGTTTCCTTTCTATGCACTCCAAATCCATTATTTAAACAGCGAAGATGTAATCAATAGCAATATTTCACCTTTTTTGAATTGCTGCCCAGAGGCCGTTACTTGGGTTTGCTCAGGTATAATCACCATGAAACTGTTCTTCGTGAGTTTAACTACCCTCCTATGCTTGATTTTTCAAGAAAGAACTTCATGAAAGACGTACAATAACGTCAAAAATGGACCAATAATTAGCTTCTCTCGATCTGTAAAATTTAACGGAATATGCTCAATATTTGATGCACATTGAAGACGCTTTTTACACTTCGGGTTTCGATGAATTCACCCAGAAACGTGTCATGTTGTAAAGCCATGACTGTAGATTGATGTGTGATCTTTGTTCGAGGTCATTTGGCATTTGCACTCACTTTGATCGTACACCTCCAGTCGACTTGCCAAATTTCAAAAGACGCGACCTTGTTTATAGTTGGTGAAACAACACCAATAGAGGGCGCTATACAGAGCAGAAAAAGGCGCATGCGCGCAAACCGCTTGTCGCTCTGCGTGCAGCGGTGCAGCATGGCCACCAAGCCATGTGCAAAAAAAAACTCGGGAAAACGAAAAATGAAAAAGAAAAACTCGGGAAAACGAAAAATGAAAAAAAAAAACTCGGGAAAACGAAAAATGAAAAAAAAAAAAAACTCGGGAAAACGAAAAATGAAAAAAATAAATCCCGGGAAAACGAAAAATGAAAAAAAAAAAAACTTGGGAAAACGAAAAATGAAAAAAAAAAAATCGGGAAAACGAAAAATGAAAAAACAAAAATCGGGAAAACGAAAAAAGAAAAAAAAAAAAACTCGGGAAAACGAAAAAAGAAAAAACAAATCTCGGGAAAACGAAAAATGAAAAATAAAATTCTCGGGAAAACGAAAAAAAATTTTCTTTCGCATGTCACTTCCCGGGCTCCGTATGAAGGGGTAGTATTTTTTCTGTTTTTTTTTCTAGTTTCTCGTTTAACATTAATATATATTTTTTGTAAATTTTATGTATGCGTTTCTATATTTTTGTTTTGTTTTATTACTTGAAATAAATTTATTGTTTATTTACTTAAGTTTGGTTTATGTTGCAATATCTGACTTTTTATGTATTTGTTTTGTTTGTTTCGTTTAACGAGTACCGTAGTGTTTTTGTTGTGTTCAATTTACTTACTTTTGTTGATTCCATAAAATAATATATAAGAATTTCAATTAACGAACCTTATTTTAATATCACCCCAACTAATCCTAAAATGAATTACCAAACTTTAGTACGCACGACATAAAAATATAATAAAATAAAACAGAATAATACAAATTTCAAAATAAAATGCTAAATAGAAATATAAAAAAAAAAAACGTTATAATACAACTGTAAAATTGAAGAATAAAAAATTATTACTCTTAATCATGTGTTTCGATGTTATTGTGGGATGATCCCATCTACGGTGTAAAGCAGCACTGTTTATAATTAAATTGAGTAAATGAAGTATCAACCAAAATTCTAACTCGGCGGCGATGTATCTGATGTTAGCGTAAAAACAGAGTTGAAATTAATTCGACAAGACAAGCTCGTCTCTAAAATATGGATGAAGACGCAGTCAGTTTTATCATAGAAAATACTGTATTTGTTGAAACGTTGAAGCATTCAAAGTAACATGAACTTTACATTAAGTTCATGGGATGTTTCATTCAGCATTGGAAAATCGACTCTAAGCCCGAAAACCAACTGTGAACGTGTACCAGTAGTACTATACGAATAAATCCTTTACACAAAGAGGACTGACCACCGATCGATTCGTCAACAAAGGGGATCCGTGACGTAATGGCCAAATTTGATACATAAAACATCATCGCGCATAAACATAAAGCCTTTATCGCTGCTTCGCATCATTAAAACGCATTTTTTATATATATGCAGGTAGATCATTAGCAATGGTGTGGTTACTTTGCCAACCAAACGAGAGGGGTCATCGATCGATGGGGCTAAAGTTTGTTTATACTCTTACATACTCGATGTAACCCTCTCACATGCAAATAATCTTTCTTAAATATTTCAAAGGGTAGCATTCACACTCCACGCTAACTGAGTCACTGCTCGCACACGACGAGTTCATCAGGATGCCGACTTGTATACAAGTGATCACCTTGTCATGTTTAAAAACAAATCATCTACTTAATCGTCAAATAACATTCGTTTGACAATGCTGAAAATTATTGGCTGTTCCCGAGAGACTCGGAACAGCCTTTGTTTCTGTCGAGATTTTTATTATTTTTTATTGGCTGTTCCCGAGATACTCGGAACAGCCTTTGTTTCTGTCGAGATTTTTATTTTTTTTTATTATTATTATACTTTCTTTATCCCCAAACCCCATTGACTTAACGTGTGACTTTTCTTAACGCCAAATGTCCTTCTTTGAATCATCACAAGTATATAAATCATATACCATATGAAAGCTTATGTCTTGACTTAGATTCTAAATTAATTTGACTAGGATTCTTAATTAATTGGAGACAATTACAAGCACGTGAATATTTAATTAGGCAATCTTGTGGACAGCATATCTCAAGAAGTATACACCCGTTCATCAAACTTTTTTCAGTTATACATTTGTGGGTACTGTAGATGTGCCTATTGGCCTAGAATGTCTTGTGACGTCATCATGACATCATTTATAGCGTTTTGTATCTGTGTACAAAACACATGGACTATGTGACCAAGTCACGTCATTATTCGTCATTATTCTCCTATATCTTTGTACAGAATACACACGCAGATATGACATTCGACTTGTTACCGAGTCTAATTAAACGACGATGTCTGAACGCAATAATAATACATAGCTCCCGGCCCTATAGACAGTACACACGTTGTGTAGTTATTGCATTCCTCAGTAAATGACATGAAAGCAGAGTGCGTCCGATTCCTTTCATTTTGATAATTACAATGTGTCCATTACATTGGCGACGAGGATGATAAGCTGATTTGAACTGTAACCGGTGAGCATTATTTTCATATGATAGCATACATTTCTAGCAAAACGGAAAATAGTAAAAGAGGGCCGGACATTTTCGTAACGTTAAGTCCCATTGTAAGTCCAGCAATATACACATCGTTAGGTTAACCAGTAGCAATATATCGGAACAACCAGTAGCAGTGACTGTCGACCGTAACTGAAACAAGGACTTTGAAAACTGAACCATTCACTAACTCCGACGATCAGATATCAACCGGGAAGGCTTGGGAAGATTGGTTATAGGGAATTGAGCATGAATTCCGCTATTTTCGAATTACTATTAGTAAACCGTATTTTGCGTATTACTGGTTGCATAAACTTATCTAAGTCGTGCTTGTTCCAGAAATAAAAATTATAGTGAAATTGTATGATTTACTGGAAAGTTAGTGCTTGTGAAAGTGGAAAAAGTTGTTTATAACCACAGATTTTACTAGATACAAATAGTAAGAGATTTACATGACCTCAATTTTTTTTCACAAACATCTGTGATTTTATTGTTCTATGCCGTCAACAAGCTGTTGTCTGTGGAAACCAAAATATATGAATGCTTTGCATTTGCAATGATTTTTTTAAAGAAATACTGATCCTCAAATTGGACACATTCCTTATAGACGAAGCGAACGAAGACTACTTAATTCGTTGGTGTTTATTTCGACGGTAGTGGAAAATTATTGAGAAAATGAAACATTAATATCATGGTTATGAAAAGAAATCTTTTATTTGACAAAATGTTAACAGTAATTTTACACATTTCAAAGTTTTAAAGTACTTTTTGCAAGAAATTTAACCACCTTCCATTTTATTTGTCTTTCAAGAATATTGATTAAAAAGTTTTCAGAGCTTCTCAAAATTATACCATTTTATTTTAAAAATCGAAAACAATATTTTTATTTTCAAGTTTAAAAACAATTTTACAACCATCTGGAAGAAGATGAAACATGATTTCAACTGTTTTTCTTCTTGGGTACATTTTCTGTGGCCCCATCAACTTTAACAATTTGGGGTGAGTCATTATACCAACATCAATTTTCTGATGACCACAATTCTGTGCGTCTCAAAAAAACGGCACTCAAGACGTCCACGCGTATGATCATGCATTGAAATTCAGCATTTTACAAGAGAATCATTCACTGAAACAAACTGAAACACCAAACTGCTAATTTTTTCAACAGTTACAGAGAAATAAATACATAAAACAATCAGAAGATCATTTCATTATTGTTTGTTTCTGTTCATTTTACAGTTATCCTTCAAATTACAATGTGTTGTCTCCTAGGCCATCCTAACAAGGTAAGCATGTGTTCCTTATAAAAGATGTACTTATTTATGGCAATTTTCTATGGAAATTTAACAGTTTAAAGGGTAATGATTCAGCTGAATGTTACATAAAAAAACAATGACATTGTTTTATTTGATTTCTTGCCATGGATAAGGCTTCTTAATACATGGAATACATGCTTATTTCATTAGACCCAGAATCCACGTCAACATTAATCAACAATTCATATCTTCTGAACCACATGCCAGAAATTGATAATCATTGTGGCATATTCTCGAATTTTATCCGCGTTATAGTTCATCAAAAGAATGACCCCATATTGACCTCTACTTCCGGTTCAACAGGTAGTCTGAATAAAAATCAATATTTTAGGGTACAAAAACGATGTAATTAAGATTTTTCTGAAGTTTGTGCGTCAGATATCAAATATGAGGTCCAAAGTCTTAAAAAATATAGATTCACTCACGTATAGCGCCCTCAAGTGACCGGTTTTAAAAGTGCATAACCAGTGTTCTCAGCGAAGAGATCGTGAGTCTTAATAGATTGACTTTGTGTATCATAAGTGTCAAGATCAGGGTTAGGCCTACAACTTAGGTTGAGGGTCGCATCATAACAATCATAATCCAACAACTGAACAGCCTTGTGTTCGTCCATATAGGACAAACACTAAATGTCTAGTTATTATTATTATTATACTTTCTTTACCTCCAAACCCCATTGACTTAACATGTGACTTTTCTGACCACCAAATGTCCTTCTTTCAATCATCATAAGTATATAAATCATATAGCATATGGAAGCTTATGTCTTCAATTAGATTCTAAATTAATTTGACTAGGATTCTTAATTAATTGAGACAATTACAAGCCCGTGAATATTTAATTAGGCAATCTTGTGGACAGCATATCTCAAGAAGTATACACCCGTTCATCAAACTTTTTTCAGTTATACATTTATGGGGTACTGTAGATGTGCCTGTTGGCCTAGAATGTCTTGTGACGTCATCATGACATCATTTATAGCGCGTTTTGTATCTGTGTACAAAACACATGGACTATGTGACCAAGTCACGTCATTATTCGTCATTATTCTCCTATATCTTTGTACAGAATACACACGCAGATATGACATTCGACTTGTTACCGAGTCTAATTAAACGACGATGTCTGAACGCAATAATAATACATAGCTCCCTATAGACAGTACACACGTTGTGTAGTTATTGCATTCCTCAGTAAATGACATGAAAGCAGAGTGCGTCCGATTCCTTTCATTTTGATAATTACAATGTGTCCATTACATTGGCGACGAGGATGATAAGCTGATTTGAACTGTAACCGGTGAGCATTCTTTTCATATGATAGCATACATTTCTAGCAAAACGGAAAATAGTAAAAGAGGGCCGGACATTTTCGTAACGTTAAGTCCCATTGTAAGTGCAGCAATATACACATCGTTAGGTTAACCAGTAGCAATATATCGGAACAACCAGTAGCAGTGACTGTCGACCGTAACTTAAACAAGGACTTTGAAAACTGAACCATTCACTAACTCCGACGATCAGATATCAACCGGGAAGGCTTGGGAAGATTGGTTATAGGGAATTGAGCATGAATTCCGCTATTTTCGAATTACTATTACTAAACCGTATTTTGCGTATAACTGGTTGCATAAACTTATCTAAGTCGTGCTTGTTACAGAAATAAAAATTATAGTGAAATTGTATGATTTACTGGAAAGTTAGTGCTTGTGAAAGTGGAAAAAGTTGTTTAACCACTGATTTTACTAGATACAAATAGTAAGAGATTTACATGACCTCAATTTTTTTTTCACGAACATCTGTGATTTTATTGTTCTATGCCGTCAACAAGCTGTTGTCTGTGGAAACCAAAATATATGAATGCTTTGCATTTGCAATGATTTTTTAAAGAAATACTGATCCTCAAATTGGACACATTCCTTATAGAAGAAGCGAACGAAGACTACTTAATTCGTTGGTGTTTATTTCGACGGTAGTGGAAAATTATTGAGAAAATGAAACATTAATATCATGGTTATGAAAAGAAATCTTTTATTTGACAAAATGTTAACAGCATTTTTACACATTTCAAAGTTTTAAAGTACTTTTTGCAAAAAATTTAACCACCTTCCATTTTATTGGTCTTTCAAGAATATTGATTAAAAGTTTTGAGAGCTTCTCCAAATTATACCATTTTATTTTAAAAGTCGAAAACAATATTTTTATTTTCAAGATTAAAAACAATTTTACAACCATCTGGAAGAAGATGAAACATGATTTCAACTGTTTTTCTTCTTGGGTACATTTTCTGTGGCCCCATCAACTTTAACAGTTTGGGGTGAGTCATTATACCAACATCAATTTTCTGATGACCACAATTCTGTGCGTCTCAAAAAAACGGCACTCAAGACGTCCACGCGTATGATCATGCATTGAAATTCAGCATTTTACAAGAGAATCATTCACTGAAACAAACTGAAACACCAAACTGCTAACTTTTTCAACAGTTACAGATAAATAAATACATAAAACAATCAGAAGATCATTTCATTATTGTTTGTTTCTGTTCATTTTACAGTTATCCTTCAAATTACAATGTGTTGTCTCCTAGGCCATCCTAACAAGGTAAGCATGTGTTCCTTATAAAAGATGTACTTATTTATGGCAATTTTCTATGGAAATTTAACAGTTTAAAGGGTTATGATTCAGCTGAATGTTACATAAAAAACAATAACATTGTTTTATTTGATTTCTTGCCATGGATAAGGCTTCTTAATACATAGAATACATGCTTATTTCATTAGGCCCAGAATCCACGTCAACATTAATCAACAATTCATATCTTCTGAACCACATGCCAGAAATTGATAATCATTGTGGCATATTCTCGAATTTTATCCGCGTTATAGTTCATCAAAAGAATGACGCCATATTGACCTCTACTTCCGGTTCAACAGGTAGTCTGAATAAAAATCAATATTTTAGGGTACAAAAACGATGTAATTAAAAAATTTCTGAAGTTTGTGCGTCAGATATCAAATATGAGGTCCAAAGTCTTAAAAAATATAGATTCACTCACGTATAGCGCCCTCAAGTGACCGGTTTTAAAAGTGCATAACCAGTGTTCTCAGCGAAGAGATCGTGAGTCTTAATAGATTGACTTTGTGTATCATAAGTGTCAAGATCAGGGTTAGGCCTACAACTTAGGTTGAGGGTCGCATCATAACAATCATAATCCAACAACTGAACAGCCTTGTGTTCGTCCATATAGGACAAACACTAAATGTCTAGTTATGCATTATTATTCTTTCTTTACCTCCAAACCCCATTGACTTAACATTTGACTTTTCTGACCACCAAATGTCCTTCTTTCAATCATCATAAGTATATAAATCATATAGCATATGGAAGCTTATGTCTTCACTTAGATTCTAAATTAATTTGACTAGGATTCTTAATTAATTGAGACAATGACAAGCACGTGAATATTTAATTAGGCAATCTTGTGGACAGCATATCTCAAGAAGTATACACCCGTTCATCAAACTTTTTTCAGTTATACATTTGTGGGGTACTGTAGATGTGCCTATTGGCCTAGAATGTCTTGTGACGTCATCATGACATCATTTATAGCGTTTTGTATCTGTGTACAAAACACATGGACTATGTGACCAAGTCACGTCATTATTCGTCATTATTCTCCTATATCTTTGTACAGAATACACACGCAGATATGACATTCGACTTGTTACCGAGTCTAATTAAACGACGATGTCTGAACGCAATAATAATACATAGCTCCCTATAGACAGTACACACGTTGTGTAGTTATTGCATTCCTCAGTAAATGACATGAAAGCAGAGTGCGTCCGATTCCTTTCATTTTGATAATTACAATGTGTCCATTACATTGGCGACGAGGATGATAAGCTGATTTGAACTGTAAACGGTGAGCATTCTTTTCATATGATAGCATACGTTTCTAGCAAAACGGAAAATAGTAAAAGAGGGCCGGACATTTTCGTAACGTTAAGTCCCATTGTAAGTCCAGCAATATACACATCGTTAGGTTAACCAGTAGCAATATATCGGAACAACCAGTAGCAGTGACTGTCGACCGTAACTAAAACAAGGACTTTGAAAACTGAACCATTCACTAACTCCGACGATCAGATATCAACCGGGAAGGCTTGGGAAGATTGGTTATAGGGAATTGAGCATGAATTCCGCTATTTTCGAATTACTATTACTAAACCGTATTTTGCGTATTACTGGTTGCATAAACTTATCTAAGTCGTGCTTGTTCCAGAAATAAAAATTATAGTGAAATTGTATGATTTACTGGAAAGTTAGTGCTTGTGAAAGTGGAAAAAGTTGTTTAACCACTGATTTTACTAGATACAAATAGTAAGAGATTTACATGACCTCAAATTTTTTTCACGAACATCTGTGATTTTATTGTTCTATGCCGTCAACACGCTGTTGTCTGTGGAAACCAAAATATATGAATGCTTTGCATTTGCAATGATTTTTTTAAAGAAATACTGATCCTCACATTGGACACATTCCTTATAGAAGAAACAAACGAAGACTACTTAATTCGTTGGTGTTTATTTCGACGGTAGTGGAAAATTATTGAGAAAATGAAACATTAATATCATGGTTATGAAAAGAAATCTTTTATTTGACAAAATGTTAACAGCATTTTTACACATTTCAAAGTTTTAAAGTACTTTTTGCAAACAATTTAACCACCTTCCATTTTATTGGTCTTTCAAGAATATTGATTAAAAGTTTTGAGAGCTTCTCCAAATTATACCATTTTATTTTAAAAGTCGAAAACAATATTTTTATTTTCAAGATTAAAAACCATCTGGAAGAAGATGAAACATGATTTCAACTGTTTTTCTTCTTGGGTACATTTTCTGTGGCCCCATCAACTTTAACAGTTTGGGGTGAGTCATTATACCAACATCAATTTTCTGATGACCACAATTCTGTGCGTCTCAAAAAAACGGCACTCAAGACGTCCACGCGTATGATCATGCATTGAAATTCAGCATTTTACAAGATAATCATTCACTGAAACAAACTGAAACACCAAACTGCTAATTTTTTCAACAGTTACAGATAAATAAATACATAAAACAATCAGAAGATCATTTCATTATTGTTTGTTTCTGTTCATTTTACAGTTATCCTTCAAATTACAATGTGTTGTCTCCTAGGCCATCCTAACAAGGTAAGCATGTGTTCCTTATAAAAGATGTACTTATTTATGGCAATTTTCTATGGAAATTTAACAGTTTAAAGGGTAATGATTCAGCTGAATGTTACATAAAAAACAATGACATTGTTTTATTTGATTTCTTGCCATGGATAAGGCTTCTTAATACATGGAATACATGCTTATTTCATTAGGCCCAGAATCCACGTCAACATTAATCAACAATTCATATCTTCTGAACCACATGCCAGAAATTGATAATCATTGTGGCATATTCTCAAATTTTATCCGCGTTATAGTTCATCAAAAGAATGACCCCATATTGACCTCTACTTCCGGTTCAACAGGTAGTCTGAATAAAAATCAATATTTTAGGGTACAAAAACGATGTAATTAAACATTTTCTGAAGTTTGTGCGTCAGATATCAAATATGAGGTCCAAAGTCTTAAAAAATATAGATTCACTCGCGTATAGCGCCCTCAAGTGACCGGTTTTAAAAGTGCATAACCAGTGTTCTCAGCGAAGAGATCGTGAGTCTTAATAGATTGACTTTGTGTATCATAAGTGTCAAGATCAGGGTTAGGCCTACAACTTAGGTTGAGGGTCGCATCATAACAATCATAATCCAACAACTGAACAGCCTTGTGTTCGTCCATATAGGACAAACACTAAATGTCTAGTTACTATTTGAGTCTTGTTCGCATAATCCTGCGACAGTCGAACGGACTAGGATCCAGTCGCTGAACAACGGCAGAAAGTACGGGACGGACGTGTCACAACACGTAGGTTTGGTTTACACTGTTGTTTACGCAAGTATACTCTGGTGCCGTTTATGGTTTGGGATGCATAAACGTTGAGGGTGGGATATATGGGTTGCGAAAGAAGAACAAAGACTAAGGGTCACTCAAAGCGCGGGAAAGTACCTCTCACCGAACAAAGAACTGCGCTCGCGAATGTTCCAATAGGCACTATCGTACGTTGTTCCTTTGTTTCATCGATACATACATTATTACATCCATAAATTAAACGCATCCAAGCGCCATCTTGACGTAGTAAACCCTCATTGTATTACGTCATACGTTACCTTAGCCCTCTCTCGAGAGTGATCCCCCTCTGTGATCTTAACGTCATCCTACGGTATAAATCACACGCTTTAGCGCCTCATTATCTGTTCTCGTCATTATCCTATCTACTTATGCAAATGAGGTCATCCGACGGTATACATTTTTCCTATCTCCACCACGCTTTGTCGCCTCATTATCCCTTCTCGTTATTATCCTATCTAATTATGCAAATGAGGTCATCCTACGGTATAAATTTTTCATATCTCCCCACGCTTTACTCGCCCCATTATCTTTTGCTCATTATTTTCACATTCGCATATTTTTAAAAAGGTTATCCTACGGTGTAAATTTTTCCTATCTCCACACGCTTAAGCGCCTCATTATCTTTCTCATTAGTATTCAATCGTTCAATCGTTCCTGCCCCCAAGGTCATCCTACGGTATACATTTTTCCTATCTCCACCACGCTTTAGCCCCTCATTATCTTTTGACCCCTTTATAATTTATTCATTTATTCATAATTTATGCAAATGAGGTCATCCGACGGTATACATTTTTCGTATCTCCCACACGCTTTTTGACCTCATTATTATTCATTTATGCAAATGTATGCAAATTTTAGAGGTCAAAGGTCATCTTACGGTATATCAGCCCGCTTAACTACTTGCGTCGCCGAGAATCTCTATTAGTTACGAATTATTGCATTTAATACTGTTTTCACCTTTCATAAAGTACATGTAAACAGGCGAAATGATAAACAAACAATGGGACGAAATAATAAAGTATTCTAAAATTGATTTACTTTAAACTTTATAATAATAAAGTTTAAATCTTTAAATAAAGATTTAAAGATTTGAATTGATTGTTGGTGGTTCAATGTATTACACAAAACACATTCATATTGTTCAGTACATCAATAGGAACAAAACTGTATACCACAGTTACGCACATCTATTGTGAAATGGCGTTTTACTCATACTGTTAAAATCACTGCTATTTACCAAACCAAGAATGGAATCGAAAATATTCTAGCCATTTTGTTTGTTCTTTCCACTGGTATTCTGTGTACCTACAACACAATATTGTATGTGTTTCTTGATCATGGTACAGATAACTGGCTATGTCAATAATGCTAAATTGGTGACAATAAACAAACTGCACTAGTCATCATTTCAACAACGACATGCTTTCCAGGATTGAATTCAATCTTCATGCAAATTACAACTTTATTGTTTCATAAAATCATAACTCCTTAACAAAACAATGATTTCTTTACTATCTACACCTCATACGAAAGATTGATGAAGTCATCATATGTAACAGCGCCACCTGGTGACATCAAACATGAATTATCGAATCTTGAATCTTGAGTCATGAATCTTGAACTATGGAGAATAAAACAAACTATAATATTTCAAAAAATTATATCCCAACAACAACAAAAGATCAATTCACAATCTTTGTACGATTTTAGTAGATCGTGAAAATCCTAAGAATTGCGTACATTCATGACACTGATTAGACATTCACTTCCGGTTAAAACTTGAAGTGGAATATTTAATATATCAAACATTCATATCTCAATTAAAAAACCTGATATTATACATCGTGAAGGACTTCAGAAATATGAACAGTCATGAAAATGACTTGACTTTCATTTCCGATGCCAACTGCAAATTGAAAAATAAAATTTCTGCCATTGTGGTAATTTGAACATGGATATATTGTATCGAAATACACATTTGACGAATCCTATAAAGTCACATTTCTTCAATGATCCCAATTGATGAGGTCACCAATTACCGTCACTCCCGAACACCTAGTGTTTGTCAATACAAACACCTCTCTAGTTTTAAATTCTCATTTTTTTATGGAAGCTTATTTTATTATTTTCAGTTTTCATTTTTTTTATAGATTAGAGTCATCCTCATCGCCCTAACGCGATGAGGATGGTTTTGGATGATGGCGATGGGGGTGATGAGGATGACGATTAGGATGGTGATGGGGTGGTTTTTGGGGGTGGCCTAGGACCGCTATTAAGCATACTACTACATGCCTTGGGTGTGGCCCACCATATCAAACTACATGTAGGACCAAGCCAGTTCATATAAATGTAAGTTTTAATTTATTTTATCTTTAGAATGATTTAAGTTGTATTTAAAAAGGGGTTAATTAAGATTGGAACTTAAGATTGGGAAATTTCTGTGTGAAAATTTTACATTGTCCAAATCCTAAGAAAATACTGATAGGGTTCGGGGAAGACAAACTCCCCTGTTATTGGGGGAATAATATAGTAAAAATGCGATTTTTCTTTGTTTAAAAAGGGTTTCCCGGTTAGGACAGATGAACCTACGTGTACGTAGAGGAAGTACAGATGCCTGAGTGGCTCTATACACTCCCATAATCCTGTGTGGAAGGACTCAAGTAGTCGTCCTGTGTGGACACCACCTCCTTAGTGGAGTTTTAGAGATTCATGACAGTGTCCTGGTTATCATCAACGAATCGAGGGTCCCGTACGAAAGAAGTACCATATTCCGTGGGATCTACCTACCGGGGGACACTGCCGTCAAAGCACATATTCACCAACACCAAACTATAACCAGCAAAGTACCAGGCACCCTACATCAAGAACATTCCAATAAACTGACATAGGCCGGGATTTATTTTATTTATTTATGGTGATGGGATAATTAGTTTGGTTTATTTATATTAGGGTAAAACAAAACGCGGTAGTAAATTGTATTTATCGTTATTAGTTATTTTATATTGCAAGTGGTGGTCCTCAGTGTTTTGTTCTTCTATTATTTCTTTTGTTGATTCATTTGCTGTGTTGCCACCCTATGGGAAAATCGGACCCATCGTGTGACAATTTGGTACACTGGTAATTGGTCTGATAGATCAAAAAATACCACTGTTGGTAAGTAGGTCATTACCATTTGACAAAATATTATCGAAGGAAATAGTAGTGGATGAGTTAATACGAGTGGGTTTATTTATCAGAGGCAGGTGGGAATTGGTAAATTAACACAATTGAGAGTTGGATTATGAGTGTTAAAATTACCCATGATAAAAGACGTTTCATTCTCCCTATTTACATTGGCCATAATGTTGTCAAAAGCATCAACAACAATATTTATATTAATATCAGGAGGTTTATAAATGAATGTTTTTTTTCTCGTGAATGCCAGGAATTTGGCCGTCGTAACCAACATATCCTCACTTTCCTTTGATAAAAGGCTCTGAATATCCTGTACCAATTTCTGGTCATAAAAATTCAGCAGTGAGATCAATAAATAAGTGGCTACGGTTGTGCATTGTGACCTTGAACATCGACGAATGGTCACTGTATGAACATGTATATGTATATGTACAGTGGGGGTTTCGTGAGCACTCAAAGAGCCATTGTTAGGTGTTCGAGCTACAGCGCGAACACCTCTTGTTATTTGTTTTTTAAGGTCTCCTCCTCCTACTCCTCCTCAGTGAGACATATCCAGAGACAAAAACATAGTTGCAGAGTTCACAGAACATTAAAACTTAACACATAGTTAGTCCTTAACATGTAGTTGTGCCCTAAGTTGTGACGTCATGGTGAGGTCATCAGATATCGAATTACACTAAATCAAAGTTTAATATTTCAAAAAATTATATCTCATGAACCACAGAAGATATTTTCACAATCTTAGCATCATCTTAAAGATCTTGAATTATGTCACATTTCGTACACAGACATGACCCAATTTGACCTCTCCTTCCAGTCGAAAACAATGGTGAACAACTATTCAGAAGTACTATATGTACAGCCCATTTTGCGTGTGAACGGCCTTGAAGTTCTCTCACACACAGACACAGGCATAAATATAGTTCACTGTACACTGCAGTATCTCCGACATACAACAGCCATCAACACATAGTCTTCCTTAGTTTCATTCACCTCATGGTTGAGTTCTTCTCTAATTAGAATATAATGCATTACGTTTCGTCGTTGCCAGCACCTTCGTGACTACAGTTTACGGTAAATTCACTATCGTTGTCCTTTATTTCGAGCTGTAATTTTTGTACACAGTTTTGGAATTTTTAACGCTTGTTCTAAATCTAAGAGTGAATTTTAACAGATCGTTTTTGGCATTCATGACTTCAATTACCTCATCGTGAAATATCACGTTTCACATCTTTTCGCGATTGATGCAGTCAAGGACTTTTTAAAGAATGTATTTGTTATTTTTGCTTCCGTTTATGGGCAATCAATTTCATAGTAACAGTTTTCCAATGCGCCCTTGACAAAAGGTTTTCAGGCACTGGAGTTAATTTAAATACGAAATCAATTAAATTTGATTTTGAGGCAAGAGATCTAGATCTTCTTTTTAACTTATGTATTTTATTTCTTTTCTTTTTATTATTTTATCAACTTAATTAAATTTAATTTTGCAAATGGAATAATGTGTATAATTTTTAAACGAAAAGCATCAATAAATTTCCCACAATGATTGTTTAATAAACAATGAGTCTAGAAAAACGAAATGGTTGGTAAATTTTTCCAAAATTGTTGGGTGTTTGTTGGATGTTATCAATACATCCGAAACCCATGTCAGCGTTTTCATCAAAAGCTTAACCTCTAGTTTACATTTGAATTTGTATTAATGTCAGACGGAATAGCTTCTGAGAATGTTGGCATCATTGCCACCCTACAACTGAATGTAAACAAAAAAGAGTCTAGAAAAACAAAATGGTTGGTAAATTTTTCCAAAATTGTTGGGTGTTTACTTTTAAATATTGGTTTTGGTTAGCTGGTTAGCAAATTTCTAAATGGTCAGTGAATGTTTTTCATTTAAATTTATGTAATAACCAAATGATGTTTCATTATATTTTTAGTCTTTGATATCTAAAACAGCAAAAATAAATAAATAAATAAGTTAAAAAGATTAACGCCTAAACATTATCGTGGTACAGAACCTTAAAACTTAACATATAGTTAGACCTTAACATGTAATTGTATCCTAGGTTGTGACGTCATGGTGAGGTCAACAGATATCGAATTACACTAAATCAAAATTTCAAAAAATCATCTCATGAACAACAAAAGATAGTTTCAAAATAATTGTATCATCTTAAATATCTTGATTTATGTGACATTTCGTGCACATACATGACCCCAATCTGACCTCTCATTCTTGTCGAAATCGGAAGTTGAATATTTCAAAACATCATATCTCATGAACTACAGAATATATTTTCACAATCTTTGCATCATATTAAAGACCTTGAATTATGTCACATTCGTTCACAGACATGACCCTAATCTGACCTCTCCTTCCGGTCGAAACTGGAAGTTGAAATGAAGAAATATTCTGAATCACTATTTTGTAAATGTATTTGTACAGCTAAAACATAGTTACGGAGTTCAAAGAACCTTAAAACTTAATACATAGTTAGACCTTAACATATAGTTCCAGGTAACGTTGTGACGTCATGGTGAGGTCATCTAATGAATTATTACGTAATTAATTATAATTAAAACATTATATTTTATATCGTGAACCACAATAGATACTTTTTTTATTCCTTCATAATCATACAGAACATGGAGAACTCGACATTTGATGACGCAGACATGACCCTATTTTGACCCTTACTTCTGGTCCAAACCGGAAGTTCAAGTTTAAAAAGCTCTTTTATAAATTGATGCAAATCTGAAAGGGTATTCGGAAAAAAAAACATTCTGGGGATATATGTTAAGTGGGATCTGCTCTTTTCAAAAATATATTTGGTGACGTCATCGCTTGTAACAGCGCCCTCTAGCGGCAGGTTTAAAAAAGTCACTTTTTGCTATCTTAAGAAAACATTAGACATAATTTTACCAAATTTGGCACAATTGACACCCATATTATGAAGAAATACTTTGTAAAGTATGAATGACGTCACATGATTGAACCGGAACTTATGGTTTGAAGAATTAAAAATTATATGGGATGACTGAACCGGATCGTTAATGTATTCAGTGTAGCACATATGTTATTTTAGTTATATATTATGAAAACTCATATCTCCTGAAGTAACTCTTGTCTTTTAACAACTTTAGGTGATGACGTCATCACATATGATGCACACTCGAACACCCTGAGTTTGTTTCTACAAACTCAATACCTCTAGTTAATGCTTGTAATTCTTGCGGTTTTAAGGATTAACACAGCCGGCCATTCGAATCTCTTACCCTGGAGGATTAGCGCTTGGCAAATTGGTTCTTTTTTTGACAAGCATATGAGCGGTAAACCCCGTCTGATTCAAATTTTAGCCTGGTAAACAATACCAGGTTCCCACTGGGTTCTCAAGAGGCTAGCAAATGGCACTGGGCCAAATCTGTATTTAGGCCTTAGGTGGTCATTAATACATTGGGGAAACATTTTTCCAAAATGGCGGTCATTTTGAAATCCAAAATGGCAGCTGATGATGTCAATAAACAAAAAGGGCAGCCTTATTTTTTTTAATTCAGCATATGTTTTACATGTTTTATTGAGTAGTTGAATCATACGTCTGATTTTTCTTCAAGTTTGTCTTTTATTTATACAACCTTCTTTATACAAACATATTCGTCACTTCATCAGCTACTAAAATCTGTGGCACGCGCTTCATCTCCACCCAAAGTGATCCCAACCTGCCTATTTACCCTTATTTGTTTTTTGATCTTATTTTTTAGGAAAAACAAATAAAAAAGGCCGCCCCTTTCAAATTAAGATGGTGTCTTTGCCCTACTTTTTAATAAAACATTTTGATGTTTCAAGACCCAAAATATAACATTAAATGTAAAACCAGTGTTTTAGGTGGTTAGCAATTAAAACATTGGGAAAAAATATTTCCAAAATGGCGGCCATATTGAAATATAAAATCTACGGTACGCACTTCATCTTCACAGAAAGTGATCCTATTCAACACCCGATTCGTCACTATTCGTCAGAAACTAAAATTGTGTTTATATTACAAGTGATATGGAATAACATTTTAAAGTCTGTACATCAGGTTTGAATTGGCCTCTGCGTAAACATCCTGACATCCTGACAAACATTTCCTGATAAACATACCAATAAAGCTTCATTTCCTCTAACCACCAAGCAAATAAAACAAATTCAAAACAAACGGAATTGGAACAGACCTGACCTTATTTTTGTTTGTTTTGCAATGGGCGAATTGATTACACGTGTATTTAAAGTAGGCCTACTTTAACAATAGTGGAAATATGTCTAAAATTTCTGCCAGATTGAAATCCAAAATGGCCATGGCAGCCAAATATGCCAACTACAAAATAATGGTACCCTAAATATTGCACTAGGAATGAAAGCAAGTTCCAGATGTAGACATTTACTCTCCGATGTTGCTGCATGCATGTATCACGTTTCTAGCAAGAACAACAAATCAAAATGGCTGACCATTGGAAACACATTGACCACCGCATTTTCTTTAAGGATTTACGCAAGAAATTAAAAAGCTTGTGACTTGCCTTTAACGTATGTGTTGTAAAGACTCAAAATCTTATTAACAAAGTCAAATCTTGCCTCAAAAATCGCTTTTGAACGTTAAAGCAAGGAATTTATGTTAAATTACGGTATGCCACCTTTGGAACCGAAAGTAGCAAAAAGAATGCGCTTACTACCAATGCGCGTGCGTATTACGTACAAAGAGGATACCAGTGCCGCGCGCACCTATCCAAGCTCAGTATACGTATTACGTACATCGTGTACACACATTTGGCATGTACGAAATATTTTGTTCTATAATTATATAGAATATTCATTACATTAAATTATGTCGTTTATCACCCGTGGCATTTTATTGAAAAAGCCAGTAAGAATCCAACAAATACAACTTAGCCCGTGAGTTTGCGTCACGTGATACACTTCTACACTCTGATTGGTTCATTCCCGCGTGGCTCATACATACTTTACAGAATGCCATACTTGGCGCATACTGATCGCATACTTCCTGGTTGGTTCCTGCCGATAACACACAGGCAGCCGGTCTTTACCGGCCGTTTGTACACCCCAACATGATCACGTTTCGTTCAGTGACCTGCAAGTGTTATAATGTGTTATTCGTAAATGCTCAAGACAGTTTACACAATCTAATTGGACAAAACGTAATCACGTGGGGGTGTATTAACGGATGGTATAGACTGGCTTATCAAAATCAGAGCAGCGCGTATGTGCCAGCTGTTCACCATGTGTTTTGTGCAACGCGCGACGCGGATTTGAACCAGTCAGAGTGATGAAGATTGGCTTAATTTATTCAACAAAAATTA
The DNA here is from genome assembly GCA_029582265.1 of Zoroaster sp. YZ-2022. Classification (NCBI taxonomy): domain Eukaryota; kingdom Metazoa; phylum Echinodermata; class Asteroidea; order Forcipulatida; family Zoroasteridae; genus Zoroaster; species Zoroaster sp. YZ-2022. The sequence continues at coordinate 60,427,972 of CM055817.1, forward strand.
CAATTTTTAAAAATTTTGAAAACGAAATCGATACGGGCATTTATGAATGGGAATAACAGTTTGACCCTTGGTCTTTACCGCAGGTTAATGATCTGTGTTGTGTCGTGTTGTATCACCTGTGACAATGCCCAAAGCTGGTCAATAACCTACGGTAAAGACGGCGCGACAAACTGTTATCCCCATATTAAAATACATATAAAAATGTGAACTTATCCGCTTAACTGATAATCTATTACAATGATTTTCTAGGAGGTTCGTAAATGTAATGCAAATTAAATTAAAGCCCTACACTTTGAAAAACCAAAATGATCAGAGTTTTACATGTACATTTCTTGATATAAACTTGATGATGGAAGCCAACATCCCTCAAAATCTGAGTAAAATTTTCGAATGAAATTGGTGTTGTCATCCATAGACAGAAACGCCACGTTGGCATGATATATGGTTTTCACACAGTGCAAAATTGACTATATTTACGGACAATGATTATACATTCGTGAATGTATGCACGTGCATTAGGCAAAAAAGGGTCTGCAGTTTCTGATCTCCGCGCGCGTCGGCATTTAAATTTTCCAATTGCAGCCAAAATTGCTTGATCGATTGGAATTCTGCCGTGATGTGTGTTAAAGCTACAGTCCCACCACCCCGCTAATATGCCGCAGAGAGGCGTTAGATGCCGGCATCAAGAAATAAAAGGACCGTGGTGTAGCGTCTGTTAACGTCTATTAACGTCTTTTAACGCCCTGATTTGTCATTGCAGTCCCACATACACGGCATACATACGGTATACAGCCGGCTTACAAGCACGTTAGAGGGAGGCAGACCCACGCTAGCGGGCGGCAGAGAGACGCTAATTGGCGTTGGCACTGCGCAGAGGGAGGCAAACAGGCGCTAACAGCCCGCGCACGCGCGTTGAGGCCGGCAGACCTACGCTGAGGGCGGCATACCCTCGTTAGGGGGCGGCAGACCTACGGAACAGCCCCGCTAGATGGCGTGGTGTGGCGAAGTGTATAAAAAGGGCCGCATCGCCATTCAGAATCAGTTCCACTCACATCATTTGACTGAGAAACATCACCATGCCTCGAAACCGGAAAATTACTTCAAAGACTGTCTCTGGTGCTAGGAAAGGCAGAGGTGGCAAGAAGAGGATGCCTGATCGTGACCCTACACCTGAACGTGACCCAACACCTGAACCTGAATCTGACCCAACAGCTGATCCAGTATCCTCACGAGCCTCAAGCATCGTGGTGGATGATCTTGCTGAGCGATCATCACCACTGTCTGGTCCAGAGGAAGAAGAGTCAACTTCACAGCCTCGGAGCAAGAAGCAAAGAAAAAGCCAGAGTTCACCTTGACTGATGATCAAGAGGTCGTTCTTAGTGATTGGCTGCTAGAGCATCCAGCTATCTTCACCAAAAGGGGTCCAGAGAGTTCAGGGACAGCCAAAAGAAGAACAGACTTTGGGAAGAGAAGGCCGTTGAGTTCCACTGCACGGGTGACCAGCTGAGGACTTACTACAAGTCAATCCGCACTAAGGTTGGCAAGGTCACCCATACCAAGTCCGGACAACCCGCCACCCCGAAGAGTGAGAGAGACCTGTTCCTGATCCGACACTTTGGGTTCCTGGAAGAGCACATCGTGCGCATGCCCTCCGCACCGCCATGAGTCTGAGGAAGAAAGTTGCATCCTCGCAACCAGCACCACCACCCCTCAGGAGACTCCAGCAGCGAACTCGAGCAACTCCCAGAGACACAGGCAGAGCCAAGTGCAGAGCCAGAGCCAGAGCCAGAAGACCAACAGCCATCGACCTCGCACCACAAGGCAGCACCAGGGAGAGAACAAAGGGGCGTTCGAAGGCACGCCTCGAACCTCAAGTGCTGCAGACGATCCACACCCAGCAGGCCGACAACGCCCGCCTCCAGGGTCGTATCAGCTCGATGTTGGAGCCAGTCAACATCAGCTCCGAGGCAGTGTGGGGCTCCTGGCTGGGGAAGGAGCTTGAAAAGATGGCAGAAACCTGCAAAGAGACCTTCATCGGAGAAACCTTTGCGCTCGTGCAAAGGATGAAGGCTGAAACCAGGCGTCTCAGGGAGGCACCACAGCAGCCACCACCACAGATGCCACCACCACAGCAGCCACCACCACAGCAGCCACCACCACAGCAGCCACCACCACAGCTGCCACCACCACAGCAGCCACCACCACAGATGCCACCACCACAGCAGCCACCACCACAGCAGCCACCACCATAGCAGCCACCACCACAGCAGCAACCATCAGCCCAGCACTTCGTGCCAGTGCCAGATCCCTTCAATGTTGGGCAACGTATTGCCCAGCAGCAGGAGACAACCTGGCAACAGTGGCAAGGTCCCCAAGTTCAACCAGAGGCAATCCGGCCAGAGAGGGCACACAGTGCTGACGTCCAACATTGGGAAACCCCAGGCCCCATGGGTCCCCAAGCAGGACTAAGCAGACCAAGCAGTGAATATGGACTGCGACTCTCGTCCCTGTCCATCCCATCGATGGGCTCCATGTTGGAGTGCCTCAACACAAGTCAAGACCCCACCAGTACCATTCTGAACACTCCCCCACCTAGAAAGTGACGTTGACATTTGACATTTGACAATTTTGTGCTTGTATATTGTTCTTGTGTACATATTTTTATATGCCCATGTTTTATGTTGTTGCAATAAAATTGAACATATTATTAAATTTTCTGTTTGTTCGTAATTATCAAACAATTAAAACTAAATGGGAATGAATAATCCTCAATGATAATTGTCAATGAGGAGTATTTGTTTCTGTTGATAATAAAAATAAAGGGCAATGTGACAATTGTTGAATGCAATTGTCAATTGCATTCAACAAGTGTGTGTTTGTAGAAAGTGTACAAACTTTATATGCAATAGTGTTTTTGAAATTGTACAAATTGAAAGTATAAACTGCCTAAATACTCCTCATTGACTATTGTCATTGAGGATTATTCATTCCCATTTAGTTCATTTTATAATAACAACAAAACTTATAAATTAGATCTTCTCTGTTTGCCAGGGGACAGCTCCCACTGGACTAGAGAAGTAGGCCTTCAGATAGTCTCTTTGGTGTTTGGCAAGTAGAGTTTGTCTCTGGTGACCTGGCCCCTGAATAGGGACCAGGGATTGTTCTCTCTCCAGACTCCTGGGACAATGTTGTGGTGCTGGTCCTCGTGGTCCATATCGTGGTTCTGTTGCCTTGGATACCGGAGTCTCATGAGGTTGTGAAGGCACACAGGCCAACACTATGCTGCAAACATTTGATGGCTTCTGTTTCATGGTACCGAGGAAGATCTGGAACCTGTGGGCCAGGATGCCAAAAGCGTTCTCCACGATTCTCCGAGCCCTGGACAGCCTGTAGTTGAAGACTCGCTCTGCAAGAGTCATTTGGCGTTTGGAGAATGGTTTCATTAACCAGGTTCTGAGGGCGAAGGCGTCATCTCCAGCAATGAAGTAGGGAATGTCTTTGTCGTCATGAGGCAGTGGATCAGGAGCTGGGAAACCGATGGTGTCATCAAGTATGCAGTCCTTCAGTTCTGACTTGTTGAAGACATGGGCATCTCCAGAAGAGCCATCGCTGCCAACGTCCACCCAGGCGAATTTGTAGTCAGCGTCGACCAGAGCCATCAAAATGATCGAGTGGAACCCCTTGTAGTTGTAGAAGATCGATCCACCATTTGGGGGGCAGGTCATGGCGATGTGTTTTCCGTCCAAAGCACCAATACAGTGAGGCAAGTTCCAGCGTCGGGAGAACTGGTCAGCTATGGGTCTCCATTCTTCTGGTGTGCTGGGGCCGGCTATGACTTCTGGGGCGTACTCTGCTACAATGGCCTAACAGACCTCAGGAACGAACTTGGATATGGTGTTGTGAGGGACTCGGAACCCGTACATCAGTGAGTGGTAGCTGTCACCAGTGGCCACGTGTCTGAGGGTGATGGCCACCTTCATTCCAGGTTCTATGGCCTTCCTGTATGCTGTGTCTTGCTTCCAGATTCTGTGGGTCACACGTTCCACCAGTTCTGCGAACATCTCTGGGTCGACACGTACAAAGTTCTTGAAGGAATTGGCATCTTCACAGCGCAGTTCTTCCATCAGACGTGAGTAATGGCCTAACTGCAATCTTCTCTCTGGCGCCTTCCAAGGAATGGCCCACACTCCTTCTACATTTCTGGTGTCTAGCATGTGCTTGTAGAACTTGAAGAATCAACATATTGTTCACATTCTGCTGCTGGTTTAACTGTAGCTGCCAATTTAGTAACTGTAGTCTGTTTCGTCTTTGATTCACAGGAGGTCCATGTTTGTGTGTACTGTTCGAGGAACTATTTAACACTGATGAGCTGAGGGACTACAACCCCTATATATACCCTGACTACCTGTTAACGCGTGTTAACGTGTGGTACAAATCCCATAGCGTCGGTCTGCCGTCCCTTAGCGTCGGTCTGCCGTCCCATAGCGCAGTAATGCCTCCCTGATGCTGTCTCTTTCGAGTTCCGCGCCATACCACGCAACAAGGCGGCAACAACACGTTGGAAGGCGGTGGACCCTCGCACGATAACGGCAGACCCTCGCTAGATGGGGCAGACCTGCGTTAATAGGCGTTAATAGGCGGCAAGCAAAGTTCGTTGTTCACCCCCGCAATTATAAAACATTTTTATAATTTCGGGGACGGTTGCCGGCATGTGGCGTTACATGGCGGCGACCTACGTTGACCTGCGTTAAGAGCCGCAGCCAGACGGTGGTCCTGCGCTGGATACACGGTGACCAGGCCGGCAACAAATATTTGCTCTGCCGGCATCTAACGGGCTCGCTAACGGGGTGGTGGGACTGTAGCTTTAACGACTTTTTCACATAGGGGGTATAAACGTTTGCCCGATTTGTGAGGCCTCTCTTAGCCACCATACTTTGTATATGGGAAATTTTGTCGCCGCGTATACCTGTGTTGGGAAAAAAGATTAGGCCTACCAACAACAAAAAAGCGAATCACTGCACCGATTTTGAAGCCGACCGATGACCAGAAACCGGAGACCAGTGCATGGGCGTGTCAACACTAAATTTTACAAATCATTGGTCAGTGAAGCACTTTATTGTGTAGGAAAGTAAGTACGCTCAACGAAACTCAAAGCAAAATCCAAGTTACCCATAAAAGAGTCTAGAACTAACTGTCTAAACGAAACATTTTGAATTTATTTCCACTATTTTCTCGTTAACGACATCATGAAATAAGCTGAAACTAAGTTTTTTACACATTCTTGTAAGAATGGTTGCATTTACAAATATTTTACTAAAAGTGTATATATATATGATCGCATAAGCGTGAAACTCGGAGTTACAACTACCAGCGTTCCACTAGTTTTACTACAAGTATATATATATATATATATATATCCCTTTCAACCCCAAACGTGCCACCTGTGCTCAATGTGGAATGTATGTTCTTTACCAAAGGGACGCTATGTCACGGGAATTCACTACTCTTTTGTTCCCAAGGCTCCTCTCCGGCACAACGCCTGAAACCTGTAACTGAAATGTAAATAGCGCCCTCACTTGACGTTGGCATGATTAATCAATCGCAGGACAATGCGCGCGTCAGTATGAATGATTTTCGCGTCTCTATAAAGCTGTAGCTTTTTTCCGTGACCGCCGACGCTCACTTAGCTGTTTTTACAGCTGACAGTCGACCGCTAGCCATGGATGACGCTGAAATTATTGACGAAATATTCGCGGATAGTGGTTCAGAAATATCCGATGACCAGTCCTCCTCATCCACATCAGAAGAAAGTGAAGAAGAGTTTGTCACACACCCACCAAGGTCATCAAATAAGCAGAACTTCAGGTAGGCCTTAACTAAGACGTAGCTGAAAAACTTTCACATAGGCCTAATTGTTCCAATTGGCTAACGTTACTGATTAGAAAGAGCCAAACATGTTTTGCATACTTCTGAATGTAGGCCCTAGGCCTACTTTTATGTTTTTTTCTAAAGGGGTGTTGGTGAAACTGAAAGTCGGATCCTCCAGACCTAGTCAGACTTTCCTGGATCCTCAGAAGAAAATGTTTTTCTTTCAAAGGAATGATGGATGGAATGGCATTTCAAAGAATATTAACTGTTCAAGTAATTTCAAGAATTACCTTACGTTTGAATGTAGGCCTAATTAACTTAATTTGCCAAATATTGCAGGTGAAATGGGCTTCTTTTTATGTAGGATGGATCTAGTAAGGTCCGACTTACGTTGACATTAGATCCGGGGAATCTGGGTTTTACCAATTGCCTTTCTAACGAAATTCATAATAGCATATTTGAATTAATCTGATTTTTACTATGCAAGAAAAAGACATGAATAAAATCACAAAGTTTGTCCCAAAAGTGTGCAGTATAAATGCAGAGTCGGCCTAACTTGTGAACTTCTTTGCACCATATCAAAGTGAATGAATGATGAGGATGTCACTTGCTCTACCGTAGAGCAATTGGCATCCTCTAGCAAGTTGCATCATCTTTTTGATCTATCAAAAGAGCATTTTAACATTTCAGTGCCATCTAAGGTTTCGAGTCAACTCTGTCCCAGGTCAACTCCGGTCCAACTCGGTTAGTGTTCGTGCCCAAAACGTTACAGCACCCTCTTCGACCAAGAATACAGCCTATATTTACTTTAATTGGCTTGCGTTGTACCATCTGGACAGAGTTTACCTTGGACAGAGTTGACCTTGCACCCCATCTAACCATATCGAGTGTATGATTAGATAACACAGGAAGGTCATACAAATTGCAAGCACCTGGTGTGCTGTCATTTTCAGAAAAAGTAGGGACTATGCATAAATTTCCGATGATGGTTTTGCTGAGCATTGCCAAAAAAAAAGTAAATAACCGCCAAAGCTCATTACACCCAAATCACACAGTGCTCCAGTAGTATGTTAAATGCCATATGGGGGACAAATGTATAAAACTGAGAAAAGAATCGGGAGACGTGTAAAGACGCCCAATTATTTAAATGAGGTATGACATCATAAAATTGGTGACGTCATAGAAAATAAAAAGTGGACATATAAAAATGAAAAAACTAAATAAAGAGTATCTCTGGGCGTAAAGATGGCGACAAATATGAAGGCAGAATAGAGTAACTGTGCCTTGCGAGTGGCTTTTCTGATGATTTAGTTTTAACCAGCCAAAATAAGAAGGAACGGTTACTCTGTTTTTTTCATATTTGTCGCCAGTTTTATACCAGAGAAAATTCGCAAGGCACGGTTGCTCTGATGCTATTTCTGTTGTCTCGCTGAGATGTTTTTTTTTTTATATCGCCACTTTTTAATTTTCTATGACGTCACAAATTGTTATGATGCCTCCTTTAAATAATTGGGCGGCCCTATCCCCCGTTCTTTTCGTTTTATACATTTGTCCCCATACGGCTAAATTACCCCTCCTATTGTGTCGGCCATATCTGAAAAAGGCTAATGTTGTATTATGGTATCATCAGAAAATGTGCCTTAATTCCATATAGCACCATACATAAGTTTCTTAATACTCATACTTCAGGTCTGGATGGCATAAAAGCAAACTCCTCCTGTACGAAGCGACCCCTATGAACTTTACTGAAGAGACTGGATGTACTGAAGATTTCAGTAACCTCTCGCCTGGGCAAAGATCTTTCAACTGTTCTTCTGTCAGGCTGTCTGGGAAGTTGATGGTGACGAGACCAATCGCTATGCTGACCAAACGCTGGGTGCAGATGCAGCCAATCATCAACATGCCTGGACTCCAACGGATATCCCTGAGATGATGGCATTTGTGGCCTTGCTTCTGTGCATAGGCATCAACAAAGGCCACGCTACGCCATGCACTGGTCCAGGTCTGAAGTTCTGCGAAGTCCTGTGTACTCATCAACTATGTCTCGCAACCGATTTGACGCACTCCTGAGATTTTCCATTGCCAACAACAGAGCTGAAATGGATGATGACTCTCCCCACGTGACAAACTGTCTAAAGTTCGCCCTTTTCACATTGTACTGCCATTGTTTCGTCGCATATAAACCTGGACGAAACCTCCAGAATGAGACTATGATAAAGTTTAAAGGCCGAATCGGTTTTAAACAGTACATACCACGCAAGTCTGCTAAGTTTGGATTGAAATGTTTTCATTGAACGAGTCTGAAACCGGGTACACATGTGCGTGGAAGGTGTTCACTGGTTCAGACCCACATCGTACCAATTGCATACATCCTCAATTGCTTGCAGCAGCAAACCATCCATCTAACCTTTCAGCATCTGGCAAAATAGTCATTGAACTACTGCAAGGACTCGAACATAAGGGACATTTTGTTTTCATGGACAATTGGTACACCAGCCTCTCTCGTCCACAGAAGTTGTCACAGCTAGGGTTTGGGCTCGTGGAACAGTACGATACAACCGCCAAAGGGATTCCGGAAATTGCAAACCCAAAGAAGTTCCGCATGAAAAAGGCGATGACCCGCACTTTACACAAAAGCAGGGCAACCATATGTGTTGTTTGGCAGGATGCAAACGTGTAACTCTTCTGACTAATTATGGTGACTGCAGTATGGACACTAAAGAAATTCGCAGCAAATACAGTTCCACTGGACTTACGTAAAGAAATCAAAAACCTGTTCTCGTCAGGTGATTATTCTGTAATAAATACATGGGTTGGAAGTGATCTAGCATCGCAAGCACAACTGTGTCGGTATTATACACACCACCATGTAGATCAACTTCGAAATGGTGGAAAAGGAATTTTCGTGGCCATTCTTGACATCTGTTTGGTGAACGCTACTGTCGTCTACAACCGAATTCCTACTAGAACCGAAACAGCACTTGACGAGCTTGGATTTTCGCACATTGGAGGATTGGTCAATGTGAACTTCTTCCACCACGGGCTTTACAGCAGCAACCGAGCAAAGCACACCAATGAGCCATCGTGTCTTTCAGATAGGAACCTTATCCCGGGAGAAGTGAGGCCAGCAGCAAAGGCGCAACTGTGTCGTTTGCAGCACACATAAGCCAAGCGGGAAACAAACTCGTATGATTTTGTAAACAGTGTCAAAAGCCAATGTGTGTTCTGCCATGCTTTGAGAAGATTTTCACAGTGTGTGATAACATTTACCCAATATAGTTTGGATTGTGTTCGTAGTCCCCATTTCTTAATGTTGCTCACAGCAAAAAGTACAACTGTGTCATTTGCATCACTAAAGCCAAAGCGGAAACAAACTCGTATGGATTTGTAAACAGTGTCAAAAAGCCAATGTGTGTGCTGCATGCTTTGAGAAGTTTCACAGGTGTGTGATAAACTTATTTACCCAATGTAGTTTGGATTGTGCCCTGGTGTCCCCCCATTTTCAATGTTGCTCACCCAGCAAAAATGCAACTGTGTCATTTGTATCACTAAAAGCCAAGCGAAACAAACTCTGTAATTTGTAAACAGTGTCAAAAGCCAATGTGTGTTCTGCCATGCTTTGAGAAGTTTCACAGTGTCAGTACAACATTTACTAATGTAGTTTGGATTGTGTTCTAGGTGTCCCCCCCATTTCAATGTGTTGCTCACCCAGCAAAAAAATGCAACTGTGTCAATCACTAAAGCCAAGCGGCAGAAACAAATATCGTATGTGATTTGTAAAGCAGTGTCAAAAGCAATGGTGTGCTGCCATGCTTTGAGGTTTTAATAGTTGTGATAAACATTTACCCAATGTAGTTTGGATTGTGTTCTAGGTGTCCTCCATTTCAGCAATGTTGCTCACCCAGCAAAAAAAATGCAACTGTGTCATTTGCATCACCAAAAACTTAAATGACTCGTATGATTTGTAAACAGTGTCAAAAGCCAATATTGTTCTGCCATGCTTTGAGAAGTTTCACAGTGTCTGATAAACATTTGCAATGGTTTGGATTGCTGTGTTCTAGGTGTCCCCATTCAATATTGCTCACCAGCAAAAATACAACTATGTCATTTTACCATCCACTAAGTAAGCGAAACAAACTCGTATGATTTGTAAACAGTGTCAAAAGCCAATGTGTGTTAACATAATACTTTGAGAAGTTTCGCAGTGTGTGATAAACATTTACCCAATGTAGTTTGGATTGTGTTCTAGGTCCCCCATTTCCCTGTTGCTCACCCAGCAAAAAATGCAACTGTGTCATTTGCATCACCTAAAGCATAGCGAAACAAGCTCATATGATTTGTAAACAGGTGTCAAAAAGCCAATGTGTGTGCTGCCATGCTTTGAAAGTTTCAGAGTGTGTGATAAACATTGCCCCACTAGTTTGGATTGTGTTCTAGGTGTCCCCCCATTTCAATGTTGCTCACCTAGCAAAAAATGCAACTGTGTCATTTGCATCACTAAAGCCAAGCGGAAACAAACTCGTATGTAATTTGTAAACAGTGTCAAAAGCCAATGTGTGTGCTGCCATGCTTTGAGAAGTTTCACAGTGTGTGATAAACTTATTTACCCAATGTGGTTGGCTGGATTGTGTTCTAGGTGTCCCCCCGCTTTCAATGTGTTGCTCACCCAGCAAAAATACAACTATGTCATTGCATCACTAAAAGCCAGCGGAGCGGAATAAACTCCATATGATTTGTAAACAGTGTCAAAAGCCAATGTGTGTTCTGCCACGTGCTTTGAGAAGTTTGCACAGTGTGTGATAAACATTACCCCAATGTAGTTTGGATTGTGTTCTAGGGGTGCCCCCATTTCAATGTGCTCACCCAGCAAAAAATGCAGCTGTGTCATTTGTCACTAAAGCCATAGCTTCGGAAACAAACTCATTATGATTTGTAAAAACAGTGTCAAAAGCCAATGTGTGTGCTGCCATGCTTTGAGAAGTTTCACGAGTGTGTGATAAACATTTTAACCCAATGTAGTTTGGATTGTGTTCTGGGTGTCCCCCATTTCAATGTTGCTCTTACCCAGCAAAAAATGCAACTGTGTCATTTGCATCACTGAAGCCAGTCAAGCGAACAAACTCGTATGATTTGTAAACAGTGTCAAAAGCCAATGTGTGTTCTGCTTTCATGCTTTCAGGATTTCACAGTGTGTGATAAACATTTTTGATTGTGGTCCTTCCGTTTTCCCCTCCCCCCATTCAATGTTAGTGACAGTGCGCACCAGCAACACAACATACTAGAAAATAGCGGGAGAAAGGGTTGAAGGTTGGATGGTAAAGGCTTAATCTTGAAGCCTGGGTGGGAGTGGGTGGGCATGTGAAACAACCTTCATTTAAATCTTGACTACTGCTACCCAGTAAAATCAATTTTGTGTGCAATTACCGCAACATTCCTTTCACCTGAACCTAAAATATATCACCTATTACGTTTGCTGGGGTTTATGAATACCCATAAAACAAAACAAGCACGGTTGTTTTATTGGTCAATATTTTTCTTTGTCATAACTTGTGGAGTTATTTGCTGTCATTGCAAGAGTGGCACTTTCATGATGTATTATTTGTTGAGTGAGGCGCTATACACTGAAAGTTGTTAAAAAGTCTCTGGTGAAAGAACTGAACATACTAAGTGCAAAAACCGAGTAGCAAACCAAGGTACATGACTTCGATCAAATATAGCTCAGTATTGAAAGGGATATATATACTTTTAGTATACTCTTTTGCTGTTTAACAATAGTATGTATAATGTACTAATATGCGAGCACCTGTGGCGTTGGATTGCAGTGGCCTGCCGCCGCCTGTGGGGACTATGCTATACTATATTGTGATCCCAATTAATATGGTTTCTGATTACAGGTATTCTTTTTAAAGAAAAGATCAAAATAAAACTTTTTTATTCCGCATTATGACTCGAATTTCTTTCAATAAAAGCATGAGTGAAAGTAGTTACACTAATTGGTTCAAATCAGCGGCTGTTTTAAATCCAAAATAATAGGCCTAGAGGTCAGCCGATACCATGGTCCGCCATATAGCTAGGTCGACCTAACATTTACTGTGTTTCAATAACTAGGCTAACACTTTCCTTGCCCCATACAAAATAAATAAATCTGCCTCACATTGGAGAACGTCTCTTTAGCTTCCTCATTCATTCAGCACTACCTCTTCTAAAGCTATACCAGTGTTGCGGTGCGCATCTATCCAACAGATCTCTCTATTAGTGGCATATATCGTGGCCTCTCTATCTGCGTAATGGTACACCCAGTGTCTTAAAGGTGGAACTTTGCCGTAAAGTGAGTGTTGTGCGTACCTTCATGCGCACATTATGTAATACAGGCCTACTTCTGCCAGCCAGTGATTGGAGATATTGCGCACGTTCGCGCATCAACCATGCAAAATATGTCAAAGCGACGCCGCTATCGTCGCCAAAACGATCAATAAATGATGATCTAAAAACATGCGCCCTCAACAGCTCATGCACGCACTGTGCGGACAGCGTGACGCAGCAAGGGCGGCATAATCAAATAGACGATAACCTAAGTTTAGTTTAAATTTAGTGTTGCAGTTTTGTTTCAGTGAAGGATTCTTTTTGTAAATGTCTTCAGATCTCAATGCGCGATCATCATAATCATTATGGTCTTCAAAACTCGACATTTATGCGGGGTGCAAGGAAATATAATTTACACCAAGAAAATAGTTCAATCATGTAGCTTCATCTAATTCCTACGAAAGTTGATAGCTGCCAAAGGGAAATATTGTTCATGGAGTGCGTGAATATATTTTTGTACCATTTATCTGGCGGCCGCCACATTGATAATTATCTGGCAGCCGCCACAAAATTATCTGGCAGCCGCTACAAAATTATCTGGCCCGCCGCATAATTATCTGGCGGCCGCCGCACTAATTATCTGGCGGCCGCCACTTATTATCTGGCGGCCGCCACATGCTTATCTGGCGGCCGCCGCCGGGTATCTGGCGGCCGCCGTACTTATCTGGCGGCGCCACTTCAATTATCTGGCGGTCGCCGCCCATTGTCTGGCGGCCGCCACTCAATTATTCTGGCGGCCGCCACCGTCGGCTTTATGCATTGTTTTGAAATGTAGCATGTCATCGGTGTCAACGCCTCATAACCAGTTAAAATCAACAGGTAAGCCCTCAACTGTCGGCTTTTATTCTTTGGCCGCCAGATAATAAAGTAGCGGCCGCCAGATGAATTACGTGGCATGCCGGGTAATAAAGTGGGCGGCCGCCAGATAATTAAGTGGCGACCGCCAGATAATTAAGTGGCGGCGCCGCCAGATAATAATTCGTGGTGGCCGCCAGATAATAAGTGGCGGCGGCCGCCAGATAACCGGTGGCGGCTGCCAGATAATTATGTGGCGGCCGCTCTGACATTATGTGGCGGCCGCCAGACAATGGTACCAAAAATAT
>CM055817.1:60441805-60485094 GCA_029582265.1 Zoroaster sp. YZ-2022
ACATAACGATTTGCATACACGAATTGGCTGAAAAAGCCGCGAAGACAGGTGCATTTTCATGCATATTTTTTGTTTTGTTTTTGTTTTTTTAGTCAAATGTTATTTTAGTCGGTATCATGGGTGTCTAATAAGTCATAAAAAGTTAGAATATCTCTTCAAACATGATGCCATAGTGTGTGGTTGAAGTTTCCTTATTTGCGGGAAAATTAACTCTCTGGGTCATGTCTTCTGTGAATGACATGTACGATCGTTACTCGGGTGACACCATAGTAGTATGGGAGGGGCCGATTGCACCAGGTTTGCTCCCTCAATTGCTCCCTCTGCTCCCTCAATTCCCTCAACTGCTCCCTCTCAATTCCCTCAATTGCGCCCTCTGCATTTTCCCTCGAAGGAGCACGCCCACAAACGGACAATATGGAGGTGTGTGTAACTTAACAATTATGCTGTCTGCCCTTGACAATTACGATGTCTGCACAAATATGAGATCTGCTCTTGCTACAACCTGGCAATTATGATTTCTGCTCACTGAAGGTGTACGTTTTATGAGTAGAGTACGATTTAAAGCACGTTGATAATAAAATAATTTCAAGTTAAAACAAGTGGTTTAGTAAAGCCCCAGTCACACTGGAGGATACGACAACTTACAACAGGTTACGATCGTCTGCGACTGGAAATTACAAGGAATCGTAGAAAAGTCCTGCGACAAGTCCCGGGTGGTTGCGGGTGGTCTTGGGTAGTCGCAAGACCGAATTCGGTCTTGGGGAGGTTTTCGATCATGTTCAAAAACCTGGCTGCGACCAAACTGGTCGTAGCTGGTCGTAGATGGTCGTAGGTAGGTCTTCAATAGTCGTGCGATGGTCGTGCTACAAGTCTTGGGTGGTCTTACGTAGTCGTGGTTCATCGTGGGACTATCCAGTCGTCCAACAGTCGCACGACTATGCACGACTATTCGCACGACTTGTCGTGCGAATGCCTGACTCAGTCACACGACTATGCGTGACTAGTCTTGCGACTGCACGACAAGTCGTGCGAATAGTCATGCACAGTCTTGCGACTGATCCTTGACAATCGTAGGTAGTCTTGGGTGATCGTACGACAAGTCCTCAAGGTCTTGCGACCAGTCGTGCTATCAGTTGGCTTTACAAGTCGTGACCAGACCAGTCGGGGACAGGTCTTATTGTGTGACTGCTAGGCCGACATCGCAGAAAAAACCTACGACCGGGCCAAGACCGCCCTAGGTCGCACGACTGACATGGTCGTAGGCAATCGCAGCTCCAATGTGACTGGGGCATAACAAAAACTGGAGGAAGCCGTTATTGCTGACTACGGTTTTCTAAGGAACGATCAGTGACAGTCATATATGACAGTCACCAAGTGACATAATGCATTATCACGCATTATCACTGCTTTCGTGGGAAAAAAACATATTTATATAGTTTTAATGTTTATATTTATGATTATATTCTAATTAATAATTAATAAAGTCTTGTGTATGATAAGTGTGTTTGTGTGAACTGGGTCCTAGATTTCACGTATTAGTGTCTCGTCACTGGACAGGTAAGGGCGAGCTATAAGAAGTTTTATTATGATGTCTGTCCTTGACAATTACGATGTCTGCTCTTGACAAATATGAGATCTGCTCTTGCTACAACCCGACAATTATGATGTCTGGTCTTGCTATACAACCTGACAATTATGATGTCTACTCACTGGTATAAGTAACGTTCTCACCGAGGATCGAGTCACATCTTCTGCATTTTTCTTGCTGAGCGTTTTGCCGTGGTTCCCGACATGTCTCAACGTAGTGAAGTCAATCCACACTATCCATTTAATTCACAAGACCCGTCCGGGTCTCAACTTGCTCTTATTACCAGCATGGAGGACGATGCGTTGGCCGGGCCGTCGTTTAGTTTGCAAGACCCAACCGAGTCTCAACTCATTATCATCACCCAGATGGAGGACGAGGCGTTGGCCGGGCCGTCGTTTAGTTCGCAAGACCCAACCGAGTCTCAACTTGCTCTTATTACCAGCATGGAGGATGAGGCGTTAGCTGGGGCGTCTGATGAACCACGAAATATCCCTGAGACGCCCCTGCATTTGCAAGACAAGATGGAAATGCCGGTAAGAGAAATAAGTTTTCGTTTTGAAAATTAAAAAGTAATGTTTGAAAATAGTGCTTTTGTTGTATCATCATTACACCTCTTAGGAAAATAATTATAACCTACTCCAAATTATATGTACGAGCTAACTTTTTCGCCACTATTCAATTGCTTGTTTGTCTCAACTTGTCTCAACCCGCCCATGACGTCACAATATATGAGTTAACTTTTTCGCCACTATTCAATTGCTTGTTTGTCTCAACATATCTCAACCCGCCCATGACGTCACAACACTAGGTCATTTATTCCAGAAGTGTTTCAATGTACTTGTTCAAACTCATCTCATCCACTATCCGTATCACTTGGTTGTATACCACTCTGACGACAACAGTTGGATGTTGTCGCTCGCTTAAAACAATTCAACAATTAAAGATATGTACATATTTTTTTAAATCATTAATAATGTTTGATGCAATGCTAGGTGTATACGCATAAGACTGAATTGGATGTTATTTACCGATCATTGTTTTAGAATGTGAATGTCTGGTTGAACCCTAACCTTGTAACATCCATTAAATTCCCGGCGCAAGAATCTGAAGAAGAACCCATGGTAAGTAAAGATAAAGTGTTTAAATTCTGTAATATATTTACGGAGTACTCTGCTAAAATATTACGAATAGGTATTGTTGGAGACTATATTCTTAAAGTTTGAGCTAAATGCGTACATTGGGATTGGTTGGTTATAGTTACATTATTGGCAAACAATGTGCAGCCCACCCATACTGTATTCACAGACTATAATTATTTAACACTTCTTTTGAAATTCAATTGTTTAAAAGTTTGTTTATTTTTTTAACTTATTTAAATATTGATTTTGAACTGATGATTAATTTACTTTATATTTCTCCTCACATTCTCTTCAGTCTATCTCCGATATTGAGCCCATGGAAGTGAATCAGGCGGATCCTCTTGAAAAGAAACGGCGGACGGATCCTCTTAAAAAGAAACGGAAGACGACATTCTCCTGCTCCGACTGTGAAAAGACGTTCGCTCGTAAATTCAACCTGAACAGGCACAGGAGGCGTCAGCACGCTGAAGTGGCGGTGCATCATTGTACCTCACCAAAAACATGTAAATCTTTCTCTTGCGAGACGTGTCACAAAACATTTAATCTGTGTGACAATTTGAGACGTCATGTGAGAACAGTCCACCCCCCTCATGTTCCCGTTTCTGATGCAGTGCCACTTCCAGCCGCACAACCGGTCCCGGCTCTCCTTGTTCCACCCGCTCAACCGCAACCGGCTCTTCACGATGGGGCGTCACTTCCAGTCACACATCCGGTCCCGGCTCTCCCCGTTGAAGTCCAACCTCCAGTCGCTCAACCTGGTCCGGCTATCCCCGTTCCTGATGCAGCGCCACTTCCAAACAATCCAGTGGATCCGCCTGTCCAACGCTTTGACGGACTCTTAGGGGAAGATCTGGAGGTTTTTCCAGTTGATATTAATGGTGAGGATGATGACCTTTTAAATTTGTTTCGTGAACAGTGGACCTCTATTAGAACTCATCACATAACTGGAAGACCGATTCGAAACATTTATAATTTCAGATTGGTTGGATCGCGGACCCTTGGACGAGATGTAGATATAGAGGCCGCCCTGCAAACCGTTTTCCGTCAACTCCGGTGTCGAGTGAAAATCAATGTTTCATTCGGTCTAGTATTGCGCCACTCAGTGACTGGTCAGTTAAGATATTTTCATCCGAGTTATAACAACGCAGGGTTCTTCGCTCAACCTTTCACCATCGCCTCCGAAGCAGACCTAGACCTACTGATAACAACCCTCAACGCGGCGGATCTGGCTGAACATGGACGACGGCAGCGACCCGACACTAAGTGGACGGTTGAGGCTATAACTAACATGACAGTATATACCAACAAAACTAACTTTGTCATCGGCGCACCACCAGCAGACCTTCCTCCTTTTGTGACCAACATCAAAGGACTTGTAACTCTCATCCGTAACAGAAACACGGGCAGATTTTTTGATGATAACCTGTGTTTTTTTCCGGTGTTTGGCTCTTTTTAATAACGGCGACCCGCTCTTTCTGGAACGCGCGGCTGGACGTTTACTGAACCAGTACAGGCAAGGAGTGGGAGATCCCAACGTTAACGGTGTGACACTCGATGACCTCAACAAGGCGGAACAAATCTTCGAGTTAAATGTACAAGTGTACACACTCAACCAGACAGGAGAAGAGGAAGAGGACGATCAGGTTGTCAGAGCTGAGTTGGTGCGCCGGTCACATCGTCGATATCCGCGAACCCTAAACTTGAATTTGTTCGGTGGACACTTTTCATTCATCAATGACTTGAATAAGTACAATAAGTCATACACATGTTCAAAGTGCACCCGGTGTTTCGATAAACCCTTTCATCTTAAGCGCCACGAACTCACATGCGACACCGATGTTAAACATCAGCTTCCTGGCGGTGCTTACCGCCTCCCTCAAACAGTATTTGACAAACTAGCTGAACTCGGCATACATGTCCCCAACGACCGTAGGTTCTACCCCTACAGGGCAACCTTTGACTTTGAATGCTACTTTCAAAAAGTTCCCATCTGCCTCCAGCAGCAAGATGGCAGACGGCTCATTTAGACGTTGGACCCTTCATAGAAGCAATTCAAAAAATGTTCGAGTTCTATGCTGAACGTGGAATGGACATGTTCAAATGCGCCATATCCGTACCGGGACTCTCTTTAAGATACTTATTTCTCACACTTGGTGACGGCACCTACTTCTCACTCATTGATGAATCCAACAAAGATTTATATTACAACATCAAGAAAAATATCGTTGGCGGTCCCTCAATAGTATTCAACAGATACCATGAGCAAAATAAAACTTACATTAGAAACGGGCCCAATGTTTGCCAAAAAATTGTAGGTTTTGATGCAAATGCCCTCTACTTGTGGGCGCTCATGCAGAACATGCCCACTGGTCTGTTTGTGAGAAAAAAAAGCCGAACAAGATTTTAAGCCCATCATGAGTCAGTAGTATGGTGCCATGGCCACTGAATGGTTAGAATGGGAAGCACGTAGCAAAGGGGTTCATATCGTACATCAGTTCAATGGTACGGAAAACGTGTGGGCACACGGAAGTTACCGGTTGATGGTTTCTGCCGTGAGACAAATACTGTCCTCAATTTTCATGGATGTTTCTGGCATGTTTGTCGATGCCAGGTATTCAGGAATGACATTCACCCAGTTGAAACAATTAGAAGGGAGACCGAAGAAAACGCTGCCTATATCCGAAATCAGGGGTATAACCTTATTGAAATGTGGGAATGTCAGTGGAAAATTTTTCAAGGGATTGATTCTAACTTACGCAGCTTTTTAGAGTCTATTCGACTTCCATACAATCAAAGAAAAACAATGACACAGCGCCAAGTGTTAGATTTTATAACTGACGGCTCTCTATTTGGACTCGTCGAATGTGATCTTCGAGTTCCCGAAACATTGACCCAACAATTTTCTGAAATGCCACCAATTTTCAAAAATGTTGAAATAAGTAGAAACGATATCGGGGACCATATGAAAAGATACGCCGAGCGGGTAGAGCTTCTTAAAACACCCCGTAAAAGTCTCACAGGAAGTATGTTTGGTTCACATACTTTTAGCAACTCCCTTACTTCAATGGTACATTTCACACGGACTAAAAGTCGACCATATTTACGAAGTCATTCAGTACAAGCCAGAAAATTGTTTTCAGGGTTTCGGTGATTCGGTGAGTCATGCCAGAAGAGCTGGTGATAGTGACCCATCCAACTCGATTCTAGCTGACACAATGAAACTCCTAGGCAACTCGGCGTATGGGAAATCAGTGACGAATCTAGAAAACCACTTCAATGTAAAAATATGTAACGATAATGATGCTCCCCATTTTGTCCACGACAGCCATTTTTATGCTCTGCACGATATTGGCGGTGGTTTATATGAAGTAGACTTGACAAAGAAAATAATACAATTAAACCTTCCCATTCAAATAGGGTTTTTCGTTTATCAGTACGCTAAGCTCCGCATGTTGCAATTCTATTATGACTTTTTGGTAAAGTTCATTGATCCTAGCTGACTTTTAATTTTGCGAGATGGATACGGATTCTGCGTATCTAGCTCTCTCCAATGACAGTTTGGTATCAGTCATTAGAGAGGATAAAAGAGCAGAATTTCAAAGAGAAAAGCCGCAGTGGTTCCCTTGGCAAGATACGGAGGAGCATAAAGCGTACGATAAACGGACCCCGGGGGTGTTTAAAGTCGAATGGGAAGATGAAGGGATAATTTCGCTGTGTAGTAAGACCTATTTCTGTTTCGGGTCTCACAACAACAAAGTCAGTTGTAAAGGGTTGAATAAACGAACCAATGACATAACTAAAGAGAAATACCTTGATGTTTTAAGGTCACAAATACCCGGAATAGGAACAAATCGTGGATTCCGTATGAGGAATGATGGTATGTACACGTACCAACAAGTAAATACGGCTTTTACGTACTTGTACCCTAAGAGGAAGGTAGCGGAAGACGGGCGATCCACCACCTTCCTTGATTTGTAGGCACGCTTATATTTTGACCAATTTGTGATTAAAGGATTAAAGTCGATGTACACAAAAACAAAATAAAATGAACTGGTTGATTATTATTATTGAAGAGATTGTAATGTTCCAAATATCTTGTAAAACTATTTCTTCTAGAAAAAACACTCAAATAAAAAAAAATAACCAAACAAAAAGTTCAAATTTTCACAGTGAATTCTTATGGAGTGTTTAATATTGATGGATAAATTAATTTGGTTTGTTGAAGGTACATGTTTTTTTATATTTATTTTTTATTTTTTATTATTTGTTTATTAATGTATTGCTATATTTTCACTTATAACTGTATAGTAGTATATTTGAGATGTATTAGTTTGATAACAAAGTAATATTTGAGATGGATTGGTTTGATAAAATAGTAATATTGGTTTGATACACGGTAATGGGTTATTTTGTTTTATATTGTACATAACATTGTTTTGAGTGGAATTCGATTAAATTATTACATCAAAGCAAAAAGACAGAATGTTTCTGTAATTTTTTTTCTTTTGTTTATTAAGTCTGATTACTTAAATGATTGAATGTGGAAGAGTGACAAAATGTATAAAATAACTTTACATCACACGGTTCACCCCATTTGCACCAATGGACGTCCGACTTAAACACCCCTTTACCGCAGTCATATCAGGGCCGACAGGTTCGGGCAAATCGACCCAGTTTACAAAGCGTCTATTCATTTCAAAAGGTGATCGTGTCATTGACCCTCATCCAGATAATATCATCTGGTGTTGCAGAGAATATCAAGATGTTTACGACCATATAGCTAGTCTGGTTCCTGAAATACGATTTGTGGAGGGGATTCCCGATGATCTACTTCAGTCATTGGATCACACACAGAGAAACATTATTGTGTTAGATGATTTAATGTCGGAATCGGGCAATAACAAAAAAGTCTCTGAATTTTTTACTAAGGGTAGCCACCACAGAAACCTATCAGTCATTTTGATATTACAAAATTTATTCTACCGAGGGAAGGAAATGCGCACACTTAGCCTAAATTCACACTATACAGTGCGTATCAAAAAAAAGGTAATCCGAATTCAGGGCGTTAATATGCCAAGGTTATTTAGTTTGACAATTTACATGTAGTGTACCAAAGAAGAGGAACTCCTCAGCTTTCCATTGATACCTGTATCGATCCATTGCTGTCACACATGGCCGAGTACATTGTTATTGAAAATGGCAAATTCAAATCGCATTTTTGCAAGTTTGGGTAATCAGTTCAAGGCAGTCTGAAATGGACGCATCACTTGACTGCCTAGATGATTATGTCAGATTTTTAAGCTAGTTGGAAAGATGGTACAACTAACGACTGAACAGCGAGTTTTCGTGATTACAACATTTCACCAAACTCACAGTTTGCAGCAAACTCGCGATGCTTTCTTAATTCAGGGAACGTTTCCCAGAACGGGAGCCCACAGCAGCCAAAACCATCTGGGCGAATGTTAGAAAATATCAAGAGTATCGCACTAGCCTCAACCGCAACAAGGGGAATTCTGGCGGGAGGCGCACCGGGCGATCAGAAGGGAACATTGCAGCAGTAAGGCAGCAACTTTTGGAGCATCCTAGGGACACCAGCGCAAGGCGAAATGGGCTGAGATTGCCTTCGGCGACATTCAACAGAATCACGAGATTGGACCTCCACCAGCATCCATATCGGATTCACATCCGACATCAACTTACGCCAGGAGATTTTGCTAGAAGGCTGGCGTTTGCCAGATTGTTGATAGCCCGTACCGAGAGAGATGTCAATTTTCTGCGGAATCTCGTAATCGGCGACGAAGCTGCTTTCTCCATGAACGGCAAGGTCAATACGCATATTGTTCTTGAATATGCACCAGCAAGACACCCCCCAGAATTCAATTTTGAGGTTAACATGAGTCGACAAAAGTGGACTGTTTGGTTAGGACTTCAAGGTTCAAGGTTCAAGGTTCCATTTATTCATCATATAATAAAAATACATGAAATTTGTGTTCTTGGGTCAACAGCAATGGACGACTTATGACCCAAGTGGTCGCCACAGTGGTCGCACTTGTGGAAGTGGTCAGCTGATCGGACCGTTTTTCTTTCAAAGGAATGTCAATGGTAACATGTATCTGCAGATGCTCAATGATAACGTTTTACCGCAGCTGCAGGAACACTTTGAGCGACAGGTTCGTGGGGTCTTCAGACAACTCTGGTGGGCCCAAGATGGCGCCCCAGCACATCGCCTTATCGCTGTCCGAGATCGTCTGAGGGAACTCTTTGGCGAACGAGTCATCGCCGTCAACCATGAGGTGGAATGGCCACCAAGATCACCTGACCTCACACCATGTGACTATTTCCTTTGGGGACATTTGAAGAACAAGGTGTTTGCAACTCCTCCCCGTGATCTTGATGAATTGCAGGGCCGTATTCGAAATTAAGTGGATGCTTTACGCAATAATCCGGCTATGGTGAGACGAGCAGTGCAGGACATGCTCCGTCGCTGTCAGCTTTGTGTCGAAAGGGGAGGTGGACATGTTGAAGTTGTGGGTGTATAAAAGGGCAATGTTAGAAGAGATTCTTCTTGAATAATGTCCAGTCATTCCTAAAGAAAATCTGGTTTATCATACTGACTTTCACTAATTATCCTGCCTTGCACTGATTACCCAAACTTGCAAAAATGCGATTTGAATTTGTCATTTTCAATAACAATGTACTCGGTCATGTGTGACAGCAATGGGTCAATAAAGGTATCAATGGAAAGCTGAGGAGTTCCTCTTCTTTGGTACACTACATGTAAATTGTCAAACTAAATAACCTTGGCATATTAACCCCCTGAATTCGGATTACCTTTTTTTTGATACGCACTGTATAGTCCTATTTAAAAACCCAAGAGATGCCTCCCAAATTAATCATCTAGCTCGACAGATGTATCCTAATAAATCAAAGTTCATGGTGGAAGCTTACCGAGATGCCACTTTAAACCCCTACGCTTACCTATTTGTTGACCTGAAACCAACAACTTCGGAAGAGATGAGACTCCGAACCAATATATTTAACGGTGAATTTCCAATCGTGTACGTCCCCAAGGTATAAATAAACAGTGTCTGACGACTAGTCAATCAGTTGAAGACGTCGAGGCGCCTGCATAACCATGCTCCCTACCTCCACGTTCTGGCAAAGGGAACTGCCAAGCAACGTCAGGGTGTAATCCGCGGTGCCAGCAAAGAATTAATGAGTTGTTTGTGTGAGTGCGCCCTCAACGTTCTGAATGGTAATATCCCCTTAAAACCAGCTGACAAAAAGAAACTTAAAAAGTACAAAAACAACCTCAGGTCTCTTACCAATAGAAAATTGAGTGCCGAAAAGAAGAAGAAAACTCTGAGTCAAAAGGGAGGATTTCTCGGTGCGTTACTTACTCCGGTTTTAAGTGCGCTTGGAGGACTTTTGTTTAAATAAATATGGAGCACACCAAGAAAATGGTTCTGATCCCCCAAGAGACTCTGACAAAACTTCAATCGGTAAGACGTTTGGAACAAACACCAAGAACTCGCGTTGTGCACGGGATAGACACCGATATGAGACAATTACTAGAACGACAAGACCTGACAGATGACCAGAAAATCAAACTCTATCATCAGACACTACAAAGATACATTGAACTAAATAAACAAAGGATGGCCCCCTTAACCATGACTTTACAAACGGAAAATGACAAAACAGATCACCGGTTGGTGATCTGTTTTGTCAAGCTGAAGCGTGAGCTACCTCAGCCGGCTCGAATACCTCCAAAGTTAAAACGAAAAAAGGTGTTTAAGACCCCCTCCAAATTAAAAGTTCCCCTGTGGCCAGACGAAGACGAGTATGGGTTACCCCGACTATTTGCTGAAGCTTCCCATCTTGATACTCCTTCCGTAAAGAAGAAACGTACGAGTAAAACAACACCTACGCTTTCAAAACGAAAGTGGACTTCATATTAAGACAGGAACTAGGTACAAACCAATCATTTTGACAGCAGACGTCATCATGGCGTGTTGTCCCCCAAAGCCAACCTGTGGATTTAGAAATATTTTAAAGAAAATTCGGTGCGTGTCGGTCTGTTGTATTAAAGAGCACTCTCATAATTGAAAGCTCTGAATTTACAGATGGAGGAGGAGTACCTAAAGAGGGTGTATTACGACCCCCAGCACCCCGCCGCTTTTGGCGGTGTGGAAGCTGTTTACCGTGCTGTAAAAAAGCCAGAGTCAATATCAACAGAAAACAGATAGAGAAATGGTTGAGCAAACAGCCTGTTTACACGTTACACAAACCAATTTGTAAACATTTTAAACGGAACAGAGTCGTGGTAGATGGAATCGATCAACAGTGGCAAGCAGATCTAGTCGATATGACAGTATTGGCTAAATACAATGGGGGATATAAATATCTACTGACGTGTATTGACATATTATCAAAGTACGCATGGACCATTCCCCTTAAGAACAAGACCGGGCTTGTTCTGATCGATGCATTCAAACAAATATTGAAAAGTGGGCGTAAGCCACACCTCCTCCAGACAGACAAAGGTACAGAATTTATCAACCGAAACTTTCAGAAGTTGTTAAAAAAAAAAAGAGATCCGTTTTTTCACAACCCAAAACGAGACAAAAGCCAGCGTGGTGGAAAGATTTAACAGAACTCTCAAAACCAAAAATTGTGGAAATACTTTACGGCCAACAACACGTATGCATACATGGAGGTTTTGCCAAAGTTACTATCGGCCTACAATCATTCATATCATCGAAGCATCAAGACTATTCCCGCATCTGTGAATATACTGACAACGCCGATCATGTATGGCGAACGTTATACGGCGCAGACGTCAGACCTACTCGCACTAATTTTAAGTTTAATGTTGGGGATACAGTCCGTATCAGTATGGCGGCCAGACCATTTCGCAAGGGTTACCTTCCAAACTGGACCACTGAAATTTTTACCGTCAGTGCTAAGATCCATCGGTACCCTCCCGTGTACAGGATAAAGGATTATGACGGTGAAGAAGTAGATGGTACTTTCTATGAGCAGGAATTACAACGGGTGATCAAAACGGACGATATGTATCAGGTGGAGAAAGCGCTGGATACCAGAAAACGGCGTAAAAAGACAGAGTTTTTTGTCAAATGGGTCGGCTATCCCGATAAGTTCAATAGTTGGGTGACTGATCTACATATCATATAAAAAACAAATAAAGACCAATTGATTGCCATACACTACTCAAAATTACATCATGGCGGACTCATTCTACGTCACGCTCCCAAGCAACAGCTCCATGGATACTCATCCAGATAATACGTTGACTCATTTCTATGTGACTCTTCCGACACCACTCGTGTTTGAGGGAGATTGGGAAGTGGGACTGGCGGAATTTACTTATCCACACTGCTGGTTCAATGTCATCGACACTAAAATAATGTATGGGTGTTCAGCCAGAGATTCGCCACCTAATTTCCATTTGCATTTTCTACCTCCTGGTTACTATACCCAAACCCTGTGGAAATGTTGGAGAATATTAAACCACCTCCCGACCACGACGGACTTGTCAGTATTAAATATAATAAATACAACCAGAAAATAATTATCAAGACAAAGGATGATGTGATCGTCAACTTGTTTACTAAAATAAAAGACCTGTTCGGATTTAATGAGAATGAAGCAATTGTTACGGGAATTCAAAAAGGTTCTCGAGTTGTAGACATCAATTCATTTCACTCAATGTTTTTATACTCATAGAGTACCACACCGTGGGTGACACGAGAACCCCCTTGCTACGAACTGTAAACGTGGAAGGAAACCCTGGCGAAATCATTAGCAAAACTTACGACAGTCCACATTATATTTCCTTGAAACAAAATCTAGTGGATACGATTGAAATAGATATAAGGGGTGACACGGGACAACCTATTCCATTCGTGAGTGGTAAGGTGATCGTGAAACTTCACTTTAGGAAACGGCGCTCGTCATACTTTAACTGATCATCATGAGACGATTCATTCCCGACAGTAAACATTATGAACATTACTATACTCAACAAGTTGGAATGGGTCTTCCTGTGTTTACGGGACCGCGGACCCAAAGAGGGTACGGACTAGGTGGGATTCTTGGAGGACTCTTCCGGTCGGCTATGCCCTTAATCAAACAAGGTGTTAAGACGTTGGGTTGGCAGGCTCTCAGTACGGGTGTCGGCATTGCCCAAGATGCCTTGGAAGGTACAAATATCAAGACAGCTGCCAAAACCAGATTCCGCCAAGCTGGACGTAATCTAACCCAAAAGGCAATTCGTGGTTTAGAAGCGAGAGCAACGAGAAGCCAGCGACGTGATATAAAAAGGAAAGCGAGCGGCAGACGTTCCACTTCTGCATCTGGCAAGCGAGCGAAAAGATCGTTTGACATTTTTTATTAGTATTCTTATCAACAAGACTTTGTGAATCGTCATGTCACTGTTACATAATCACTCGTGCGAGTGCACCAAATCCGAGTTGAATTTGTTTTCAATGCCACCCACCCAATCTAGTATTGAAAAAGGACAATGGGTCAAATATCACCCTATTTCTACCATATCTGATGGTGGACCCATTGAATTTTTCATTCCCGGATCGGGTGAGGAATACATGGATCTCAACCAAACCCAACATTACATCAAGGCAAAAGTAACAAAGGCAGACGGCACCAACCTTACTGATGCTGACAATGTTGCTCCCGTGAATTTATTTTTTACAATCTTTGTTTAATCAGATCGACATGAGTCTTAACGACCTCCGCACCCACCTACCCCTACCAAGCGATGATTGAAACCCTACTGAGTTACGGCAGTGATGCCAAGGCATCTCAGCTCACGGGTTCTTTGTTTTACAAGGATACCGCGGGAAGGTTTGATAATGGTGATCCCTCGGCAGTAGCCGAGGAAGTCAATGAAGGTCTGAAGAAAAGGTACAAATTCATCAAGGACAGCAACGTGGTGGATATGATAGGGCCTATACACAGCGATATTTTCTTCCAAGACAGACACATGTTAAATGGTGTGGACGTAAAACTTAAACTGATCCGCAGCAGTGACGCTTTCTGTCTCATGGCAACGGGAGCCAACCCTGCTTACAAAGTAGTGGTACAAAACGCGTCTGTGTTTGTCAGAAAAGTAAAAGTAAGTTCTGGGGTTATGCTTGGACACATGAAAGCTTTGGAAAAAGGAACCGCGAAGTACCCCATAAAACGGAATCTTTGCAAGATGGTGTCTGTCCCACGGGGTAATCTATCACTCACTCAGGATCACGTGTTTCTCGGACAACTTCCAAGCCGTATCGTGGTGGGTTGCGTGACCAACGAAGCTTTCAACGGACGATATGGTAAAAACCCGTTTAACTTTAAGCATTTGAACTATTTAACCGTACACATAGATGGAGAACAAATCCCATACACACCCCTAAAACCTAATTTCAACACGCCAGAAGGGAACTATATCCGAGTCTACCAAACCCTCTTCTCGCGTACAGATAAAATGTACCAAGACGAAGATAACACCATCACTCGTGAGGAGTACACAGGAGGTTACGCACTGTACGTGTTTGATCTGAGCCCCGACCTATCTATTGGAGGACACTTAAATCTAGTAAGACACGGCAACCTTCGACTCGACGTACACTTTGCAAGTCCTCTGGATGAGACAGTCAACGTGATCATATATGCAGAGTTCAACAACATTCTGGAAATAGACCAGGCTCGTAACATCATCTTTGACTACGCCAGTTAGGTCAAAACGGACCGAACATCATGAATAGCTTGGAGATAAGTTCTATTCTGAAACGGGACCGGTTCACCAAGCATTTCTTCAGAGGAGTTTTTGCCTGTGATCAACTTCCGAAGCAGTTTGTTCCACACCCCAGCGCTATTGTCATTAATACAGACCCTGCGGATAAGCCAGGAGAACACTGGGTGGCAATCTACATTACACGAGATGGTGTGGGTGAATATTTTGACTCATACGGACTACATCCCAAGGTACCGCAGATTGAACATTTCCTTCAAAAGAATGTGAAATACACCATCTATAACACACGCCATCTTCAGGGACCTTTGTCAACCGTCTGTGGACAGTACGTCATCTTCTTCCTTTTACATCGATGCCGAGAATTGAGCATGAACAAGATTAACAAAATGTTTTCGTCGGATACAAAGGATAATGATTTGGATGTAAATAACTTTATTAGGAAACACTTTCCTCGTATTAAAACAGAAGTGTATGACGAACAATTTATTATACGTCAAATATCTAGGGCTTTGTTACATCAAGTTTCTTTTACCAAGTAGGGTTTGTTTTGTTTAAAGAACCGTAGTTAGCTGATGCGTTATAATTTTGTTCTTTAATTTTATTGATAATCACCATTTCATAAATTTGTAATATATTGTATGTTTTGATGATGAATAAAATACTTGAAACTGTATATCGCCCGTTGACCACTAAAGGAATTCTGATGAATTCCAGTTGGTTTTAGGCACCTCTTGTCGTCTTTTATTATGCGTGTTTGTATTTACCCCTATCCAACTCGTATCGTTAACCCTATCCAACTCCATTGTAATACCCTATGACATAACAACAACCCTTTACCCTCTTCTACCCTACCCATTTCCGACACAAACACTAATCTGTGTCCTTACATACAATGACACCAAAATAAAACACACAAATACACAATGTTATATTTCTTTACATTTATTTTTAAACCATTTCAACAAAAGTAATACACACAATGTTATGATTGTTATTTATTTATTAATTTAAAGGACATCATTGATATTTTCAAAACCAATTACAATATTACATTAAAAAACACTTTAATTTTAATCAATCCATTAGCAATATTAATAAACAAATAAAAGAATAAAACGATTTCACACAATAAACTTGTTCAATGGAGACGTCTCAAAGTAAACGATACATTATGCATCCAATTGTTCAATAGTGCTACCAATCAGTTCCGTTAAATTGTTAAAAAACGTAGAGTAGAACGAACGGGCAATGTCCTCAGGGTCCGCCCTCCACTTATTTAGGATTTCCCTAATCATAGAATGTTTATCAATGTTCAATCCCTCGTCGCTTGATTCACTAACATTTAGATAGGTGTTGACTGCGTCAAGAACGTCAACAACTTTGTCCGCGTCTACAAGCTCCACCGCTTCTTCGTAGTAATCAGATACATAGTCATAAAGACGGCATGGCGGAGGCATACCGAAAAACGCACACTCATGATCATACAGACTCGGCCAGTTTTCCTCACATCCTTCACAGCCTAGTTGTTCCTGAGCAGCATACACGAGCTTTAGTATGTTATCCGTAACCATCTTGGTCAGAATTCTTTTGATAACCATTCTGGTGGGTGATGCGTCTTCTACAATATCAACACTGGTGGGTGATTCAATGTCACATGGAATGAGTAGTAAACAAAGAAAAGTTAATAAAGAGCTGTGTTTACACTGTTCCCAGGGCTTTGGTAATGTCGGCACTCTGTCCGGCCAGCATCATCCACTCTTCGGTGGTGAGATTCAACCCCTTCTTCCCAGCCAGCAATCGGGTCTTGTTTATGTTCCAATAATACTCTCTGATATTAACGTAGGGGCGCCCCTTGAAACGTTTTACATAAGCGTAACGCTCACCTCCGATCTTGAATCTTTTGGCATTGTTCTGGTTGTCCACCTCTTCGGGGTCTGGGCTGTAACTTCTCTTGACGGTGTCCTTTCCCTTCACGTAGGGTGAACCCGAAACCCCATGGTTGTCTGCCTGCGCCTGAGAGGAATTACCGGTCAACTCGTTCACAGCGGCCCGCGCCAGAATGTCCACTCCGGTTGAGTCAACCAGTCTTCTCTGTTCACGCTGGATCGGTATGGTGGTAGGGATGGTCCAAACACTCTCTCTGGTAAATATGTTGTAGAAGTAACATCTACCCTCAGTCGAACTGTACGCTTCACGCCATCCGCTTTTGACTTGCTCATGTGTAAGTTTTTTTCACACAGTCAAACGGTCCACTATCCAACAGAGACGTTGGGGAAGTTGGCGGCGCTACTGACATCGATACTGCATCGTAGGTTGAATTAAGATTGGAAAGTTCAGCCATTTTATGAGAGATACACTATACACCAACATATATTCTAGCAGAAGTATGGAATGAGTCGTAAGGGTCAAACAGTTATCCTGTTATTAGTTTCAGACAGCAACAGTCAAATTGGCAGCGTAAACTATTTCGGGTTAAACTTTATTATCCAATCAAAACACAGCACAATGGACGATTGACATTCAGAGCGCAATACATGTGGTTACGTAACGACTTGTCCGTGACGTCACACAGACAACTCCATTCATCACGATGTCAACACGTCTTAGCCCGCCCTTACCTGCTCGATGACGAAACACTAATACCTGAAATCTATCACCCAGTTCACACAAGCACACTTATCATACACAAGACTTTATTAATTATTAATTAGAATATAATCATAAATATAAAAGATTAAAACTATATAAATATGGTTTTTTCCATGAAAGCAGTGATAATGCGTGATAATGCATTATGTCACTTGGTGACTGTCATATATGACTGTCACTGATCGTTCCTTAGAAAACCGTAGTCAGCAATAACGGCTTCCTCCAGTTTTGTTACTAAACCACTTGTTTTAAGTTGAAATTATTTTATTATCAACATGCTTTAAATCGCAAGAGTACTCTACTCATAAAACATACACCTTCAGTGAGCAGACATCTCACACTTATCATACACCAGACTTGATTAATTAATTAGAATATAATCATAAATATAAATGATTTAAACTACATAAATATTTTTTTTTTTTCACGACAGCAGTTCGCACCGTTGCGTGATAATGCATTTTACTATACCTCATACATATTCATGATCGAGAGCCGAATTCTCACTGGTCCATTCACCATCACGTGCCAGATGCTATTTTGGCTGTTTACCAAGCGCCCGCAAGTATTCACGCACAGGGTAAATACGTATGCGTAGTAGTTTAACGCATATGCGTTAAACTACTACGCATGCGCTTTACGAAGCAATCGGGGGGGGGGGACAGTCGCACGGGTGAAGTACGCACGCGCGCGCCGCGCAAACATTGCCCTTGCTACAGACACATGAAAAGATGGCGGCACACGTAAATGTCAATTCGCGTTTTCCCGAGCTCAATGATGCCGAACTAGAGAATATGTATGAGGTATAGTAAAACAAATATAACATGGTTTATTTCGGATGGACAGTCGATATTAGCTCCCCTCGGTATTGGAAGTTGACAAACTAGTTAGCTCCCCTCGGTATTGGAAGTTGACAAACTAGTTTGTCAACTTCCAATACCTCGGGGAGCTAATATCGACTGTCCACCCTCAAACCATGTTATATTTGTATACTGTCACTTGGTGACTGTCATATATGGCTGTCACTGATCGTAATTCCTTAGAAAACCGTAGTCAGCAATAACGGCTTCCTCCAGTTTTTGTTACTAAACCACTTGTTTTAACTTTAAATTATTTTATTATCAACATGCTTTAAATCGTACTCTACTCATAAAACGTATACCTTCAGTGAGCAGAAATCATAATTGTCAGGTTGTAGCAAGAGCAGATCTCATATTTGTGCAGACATCGTAATTGTCAAGGGCAGACAGCATAATTATTGTTAAGTTACACACACCTCCATATTGTCTGTTTGAGGGCGTGCTCCTTCGAGGGAAAATGCAGAGGGAGCAATTGAGGGAATTGAGAGGGAGCAATTGAGGGAATTGAGGGAGCAATTGAGGGAATTGAGGGAGCAGAGGGAGCAAACCTGGTGCAATCGGCCCCTCCCATACTACTCACCATGTAATGATCTCTTGTTGGAAGAAGTGATGGCTCTGAGAAGAGCCGGTTGGTTTGAAACACACAGTAAGGCCATGTTAACAACAGCGGGTGATCGTCCTCACCCGATCTACTTAGTTGGACCTGACCTGATTCAATACAACCATTGGTAATTACTGTAGAGGTCTGCGTGGGCAGGCTCTGGGTTGATTCCCTATAATGTGGATCTCGGTGTGTGGGTGTGTACCCACTAGGATACAGAGAAGAACTCACAGAACACGAGCAAGATTACGCTTCATGGGTCGGCAGTTTATTCACTTCCATCGTCCAAAACCCGTAAATAAAACAAACCCCTGTAAAGTGGTACATAAAGCACAATAAATTCTACATGCCAATAACTTCCATCCTAGACATTGAGTGTCTTCTTCATACAAGTAAATAATTCAAGTGTCCAAACTCACCCAACACTTTCTGTTCAACCATCATGTACAGTACATGTGACTGGCACAGCTGCCTCCCTGGTATCTAATCACCACCTGGTATAAATGGGTACAGATTTATGGTAACCAAACTATCATAGGAGTACATGTGGACATGTATCGTTCAGAAATTACACAGAAAAGACAACTCGACCTGCCCAGTACATGGCCTGGAAAATATACACTAAAATGCACACTTTAACCACTTCCCGATTTAGTTTGAAAACATCCCATGACATTATCTTGGTTACAAAAACCCTTCATTCATTCATTCATTCATATTTATTTCCACTTCAATATGAACAGAAAAGTTCTAACAATAATTAAATGAACAGAAGATTAAGCGGTGGGCGTCGCCAAAAAGCAAGCTTGTCGAGTAGAGACGCCCATAATGTGTAGGAAAAGAAAATCCAGGTAAATAGTAATTACAGTAGTACCTTCCAGCTACACATGAAATAAACTTTAAGTTACACATGCAACGACAGAGGACCAACACAGACAGGACAAGACAGAGACAAATCAAGTACAATATAATGAGCAAAACCTACATGGGCATCATTTGAAAAAATATACATGTATACACCAAATAAGAGTATATAAGATTAATCATTACTTAAGAGTATTTTTCCATGAGCTGACTCTTAAGCTTTTTCTTAAATAAAGGCCGACTACCAAAACTTCTAAGACTAATACTTAACGAATTCCAGAATTTGGGGCCCTGGTAGACAATGAATTTATTTGCTTGAGCAGTGCGTGTGTATGGGATATGAAAATCCCTGGACTGTCTGGTGTGATGTTGATGAATAGCGGAATTACAATTAAACATACGTTCAAAAGAACTGGGTAAATCATGAGCAAAAAGTTGATGCATAAAGATTCCAAGCTGAAGAGCATAAATATCATTAACTTTAAGAGTATTATGGTTAAAGAATAATGGATCAGAATGAGCTCTAAAATCTACACGGTCAATAATACGCAAGGCCTTTTTTTGGTAAAACAAGAATTCTGTTTAAGAGACAAGTACTTGTGTTGCCCCAAGCAAGAATACCATAGGAGATATACGGCAGAATTAAGGCGTTATAAATATTATAAAGAATTTTAGAAGGAAAAAAATATTTCAATTTGTTAATAATACCTATATTTCTGGAAATTAATTTACATAAATAATTCACATGATCGTTCAATGATAATTTTGCATCAATAAATAGACCCAAGAATTTGATACAGTTGGTTTGATTAATCGATAAATTATCAAAAACAATATCAGACGGAAGTGAGGTGACTGAGTTGCTAAATAACATGAAACAAGTTTTTTCAATGTTAAGAGATAATTTGTTGGCTTTGATCCATTTAGAAACACCAATGAGTTCTGAATTAACTGTGTTGACCAGAGTGAACAAATTTCTATGAGTATAAAATAAGTTTGAATCATCTGCAAATAAAATAAATGACAAGACCCTAGATGATTTATCAAAATCATTAATATAAATAGAAAAAAGGAGTGGTCCCAATAGAGATCCCTGTGGAACACCATACACAAGATCTTTAGAAGAGGACTGGTTGTCATTAAAATACACAATTTGATTACGGTTTGTAAGATAATTCCTGAACCACTCCAAGGCAACACCTCTGATTCCATAAAAGGAAAGTTTAACCAAAAGAATATCATGGTCGATTGTGTCGAAAGCCTTGGAGAGGTCCAGAAAAATTCCCAAATGTATGAGACGACTGTTCATGACCAGTAATAATAGTATCCATCAATTGTAAAACAGCATGAGAGGTTGAGTGTTTCTCCCTAAACCCATACTGAGAACCAGATAAAACCTTATGTTTTTCTAAAAACTTAGAAGTACGAATATAAATTATACGTTCAAGAATTTTGGAAAAGGAACTTAAAAT
This sequence comes from Zoroaster sp. YZ-2022, assembly GCA_029582265.1. Taxonomy (NCBI): domain Eukaryota; kingdom Metazoa; phylum Echinodermata; class Asteroidea; order Forcipulatida; family Zoroasteridae; genus Zoroaster; species Zoroaster sp. YZ-2022. The sequence goes on from CM055817.1 coordinate 60,462,761, forward strand.
AGAAATTGGTCTGTAATTGTTAAGTAAACAGGGATCACCTTTCTTAAAAACTGGAATAACTTTAGCAATTTTGAAGGAATCAGGAACTATACCAGAACTTAAAGATTGGTTCATAATAAAGGTAAGTGGCTGAGAAATGGCAGAAAAAAATTACTTTAATAATAGTACTGTTAAGCATGTCATGACCAGAAGATTTCTTATCAGTTAAATTTGAGACAATAGTGTGCATTTCTTGTTCAGTTACTGGATAAAAAAAAATAGAGTGAGGATTTGGGTTATGAAGGTAGTCATGGTAATTCGCATCACAATTAGGAATTTGATTGGCAAGTTTCGGACCAATATTAACAAAATAATCATTATAATGCTCTGCCATTAACACGGGATCATTAATGCACTGGTTATTAACATTAATACTAGGTGGTTTGGAGGGCGTGTTATTTTTCAAAGCAGTATTAATGATCTTCCAGGTATTTTTAATATTGTTTTTCTCTTTTTCAAATTGCCGAGTAAAATACATTTGTTTAGCAGAACGCAATATGGTTGTAAGTAAGTTTCTATAACGGATGTACTTTTGACGATTAAACTGATTAGGAAAACGAAGATATTTGTGATAAAGTCTATTTTTATAATTTATAGATTTCAGTAGGGCAGACGTGATCCATTTACAACGAGGCTGAAATTTTCTATTGGAACGCTTAGTCCTATAATGTTCTTATTATTGTGATTTTCAACTTCAATAAAAATGGATTTAAATGAGTCAGATGAATGGGATAAATCAAGTCTAACTTTATAATGAAGATCAGAGGAAATATACAAGGCAACCCCACCCCCCCCCACCCTGCCCGTTCGGTTATTGGTCTCAAGCTGATATCCAGGAATGAAATAAATATTAAACGGCATGTCAGAATTTTTGAGCCACGTTTCTGAGAGACCCATAACAGAGAAGTCAGAATGAAGAGTATGCAAATAATTTGGCATTTGATCAAAGTTTTTTGGGAGACTCCTAATGTTCACATGCATAAAAGAAAATGTGGAACGATTATCACAATTTAAGGCAGCATTAAAATTAGATTCGTTAAAATAATCACAGGAATGATGATTATGATTCAGATTGTTGGGGTCAATCACAGGATAAGACTCTTCAAACACAAAACTGGAATCATAAACTGAAGACCGGTCGGATATTTCAGCTTGAACAGAATTCATATCGAAAATAAGATAAGTTAAAACTCATAATTGATAGAAGGCAAATGCTCATAACAACAATAAATATAAATTTGACACTTCCAATAAAACCAATGGTGGCAAGAAACAATACAACCCATGAAGGCTGGCTCAGCATTGTACAAGAGATACATAGAAAATACACATACATGACACAAGACAAAACAGGACAAGACAAGGCAAATTAGAATATAAAACAGGTAAATAAAGTGAACAACAGCGTATAAATAAGCGATTTGTTTAACAAAGATTAATCATGACAAGTGTGTCTAGGGTAGGAAACTAGTCACACCGATGAAGGCCCAAAATGATACACAGTTTGTACCAGAAAATTAATAAAGAAAAGACTTTCAAAGTAAAAAAGGTGGATCAATGAAGGGCCGCTCAAAAACTCACCCCTAAGCAAAAAGGGCAGCAATATGAAACAAATGATGCTAAGATGTTAATTTTACAGTTTCTGCAGATCTTCCTTGGATCCAACAATCACACGTGAGCCGTCTTTTCGACGAATTTCGATCCGGCCGTCCTGGGTCCAAACTTTATCGGTTGACGGGTGACGCTTAGCCATGGTGAGCCAGCCCTGGCGTTCTTGAGTAAGGCTCTCGTGAACATAAATGTTAGAGCCTTTAAATTTGGCTCTAAGGCGGTAGAAAGCAGCCCGTGAGTTGTAGTCCACGAACTTCACAACTAAAGGTCTTGCCCGTGGTTTTCCCGTTTTATCCAGACGAGGTCCAATGCGGTGAGATCGATCAAGGGCTTCAGGCCGTAGCTCAATGCCGAGATGCTGCTTGGCCGCTTCAGTGATTTTTTGGTCGGTATTCTCGGGTTGGGGTGTTTCAGGAATTCCATGAACAATGAGACAGTTACGTCTAGAGTATTGTTCTTGTTCAGAAAGCCGTTCAGTAAGATGGCGGACATCTTTCTCTAGACTGGCTATCTTCTTGTCTCTGTTAAGCAGCTCCAACTCCAAGGCTTTATGAATGTCCTGGGTTATGGTATCGGCAATGGCATCAGACAGGGCAGGGATCAAAATGTCCAGAAGGGCCTGGGATCTGAGGGCTTCGGATATTGCAGCCGTCAGGGCTGCAGGTTCAATTGCAGTGGACTCACCAGCACATGTTGCAATCGAAGCTAGTCTTTTGGGCATTTTGACGAAAGAGCAATAGGTTCCCAGAAATAAAACAGGAATGAACGTTTGTGAAGACTTGAAGATTGTTGGTATTCAGGTGAGATTCAGGAGATTTGAAGCCTTACATCAAGTGGGAAAATGGAAGAACGGTAAATGTGTATTTGCCGGGAGCTACCACACAACACGGACAAGAGTGGCTAGAGAGAGAGACAAATGGAAGTTTTATGAGGAGGGCTTTGTCCAACAAATGGATGAACTATAGCCTTGATGATGATGACCACACAACACGTCCGTTCGCTCTGATCACATACTGTTGTTAATGGAAACAATTAAAAGTCACATGGAAACAATTAAAAGTCACTTACTTCCTTTTAATCGAGTAAAAAGGAACACTTATTTCTGTCTCTGCCATACAAACATCCGAACCGCAAAGTTTCAGGAAGAGAGAGCGCGCGCTGTTTTACGTCGAAGGAGGGCGCCCTTTATAAAAATCGTCAAAATCTCAAACTCTACATTACCATATTATCAAATGAACAATTTAATAAGCTTACCTTGTGTAATGTTGGTACAAGTATCAATCATCATGAGAAATGTTTTCGTATGAAGTGCTTTCAACTTAATAACGGAAAAAAAGAATTGATATGCCGAACAAAATATGTTGTCTTGCAATTTTTTTTAAACGTAAAGGCAAACAAAAACAATAATAGTTTTCACAAGACCGTGAGTACCTATTGTGATGAATTTTTCATAAATTGTGGGTTTATGATATACTGGGCTATTTCATAAAAAATAAAGGGTTGAAATGAATGTACGTTTCAAAAAGAAAATCCTGATTTTCGTTTTTTTTAGGTTAAATGTTTTTGTTTACATGGCCTGTTTAATTTGGTTGTCTAATAATGTATGAATTTATATTCTTCACAGTTTTCTTGAAAACTATGTTTTTGTTTTTGTTTCACATTGCCTGCATAATTCACCTCTATTTATTTTATTATTCACAGTTATTCACCGGTAATATAGACGAGGACACTCTGGTCATCAACATGTTCAACCCTCCAATTCGAGCACGTTACATCCGTATCAGACCGACTGAATTCGATTTTTTGCCATCGTTGCGTGTAGAACTTATAGGCTGTTACGGTATGTTATAATAAACCCAAGACCCGCAATTTCATAGAGCTACATGACAGGAAATAAGCCCCTGGACCATGTCACATGTTTTCAAAGGGAGTTTCCTTGAGAGTACCAGGGCGAATTAATGACAGGCAAACGGTGTAAATGTTTATACAGTATGAATATTTTTGTCTTCTTGTATATATGGTATTCACAAAACATCAATTAAATAAAAACAAAAACAAAACAATTAAACAATCAGATGACGTTTGCTCCGGACCATAATGTCCGCAAGTACCATTATGTCCGCAAGTACCATTATGTCCGCGAACCGATTTGGGTCCATTACGTCCGGCCCATTACGTCCGCGGGCCCATTACGTCTGACACATTACGTCCACGGGCCCATTATGACCGACCCATTACGTCTGTGGGCCCATTATGTCTGACCCATTACGTCCGCGGGCCCATAACATAAATAATGTTTGAACACGTAACGTTGGGGAAGTTAAAGTTTTGGCATTGTAAGTACTTACAGTGCAAAAACTGGTATGTTAAATAGTACACCAGTGGTGCTCATATGAAGCATGATAATTCAGACACTTTATTAAATTAACACCAGTGGTTTTTAACAACCCAACTTTGCAGTAGAGCGCTGTGCCATGAAATTGTTCTAAGTAATTGGTTTTAACTTCCCCAACGTTACGTGTTCAAACACTCTTTGAGTTATGGGCCCGCGGACGTAATGGGTCGGACATAATGGGTCCGCGGACGTAATGGGTCGGGCATAATGGACCCGCGGACGTAATGGGTCGGACATAATGGGCCCGCGGACGTAATGGGTCGGACATAATGGGCCCGCGGACGTAATGGGTCGGACGTAATGGTTCCGCGGACGTAATGGGTCGGACGTAATGGTTCCTCGGACGTAATGGGTCGGACGTAATGGTTCCGCGGACGTAATGGTTCCGCGGACGTAATGGGTCGGACGTAATGGGCCCAAATCGGTTCGCGGACATAATGGTACTTGCGGACATTAGGGTCCGGAACAGACGCCCCACCATGTACCCAATTCAGCAGGATTTATCAACATCATAAAGGGAACCATATTGCAGCCTTCTGATATGCTAGTGAGTTTTGACGTCAATTCATTATTCACCAATGTACCGACAGACGAGGCTATCCTTGTGACCAAAATACTTGAACATGACAGCACGCTCCCGGAACGAACCAGCCTAACGCCAGATCAAATCGTTAATCTATTTTCGACATGTGTGAAGTCCACATACTTCCACTGGAGAGAGGCTTACTATCAGCAGTCTTTGGGCACTCCAATGGGATCCCCAATATCCCCGGTCCTAGCCAGCATCCTCATGGAAGATTTCGAACAGAAAGCCCTCGAGACAGCAAGATACCAACCGAAAGTATTATACTTTCACGGTTCCGAAAAACTGAGTGACTTCCTCGGTCACCTCAACCAACAACATCCGAGCATTCAATTCACCATGGAAACTGAGTCATCGAACTCGTTGCCTGTCCTTGATGTACTTGGCGTTCGGTTTACAGAAAACCTACACACAGAGGCCGCTACCTAAATTGCCGGTCGTTCCACCCACCATCCGTGAAATCCTCTGTGAATCGCACCCTACTTCGAAGGGCACACTGTCAGTGATAAAGAGCACTTGCCATCGGAGTTGAAACATCTTAACGCCGTGTAAGAGACAATGGGTACAGACCTGATAAACTAAAGTTTTTCCCGAATAGAAACGCGCCACGATCCTCTGACGCAACCGACAAACCTATTGCCGTCCTACCGTACATTGGCCACATTTCACACAAAATCCAGCGTATCCTGAGGGAAGTTGAGATTAAGGTCTACTATACCGGACTCGCAAGTTGGAAACGAAGTTACACAACCACAAGGACAGACATTATCCCAGCGGTCAAACTGGGGTTTACCGAATTCCTTGCACTTGTGGCAAAGTGTACATTGGCGAGACCGGCAGAGACCTTGCGACCAGGCTCATTGAACACAAGGCCCACGGCCGCAGAGGGGAATGTGACAAATCTGCGATCATCAAACACTCCACCGATTTGGACCATTTCATTGACTGGCAGAAGGCAGAGATCATAGCCCCCGGAGAAGCACTGGTACACCCGTCGTATCAGAGAGGCTACTGAGATCCATAAAGATGACACTGTCATTATTAGCATTTTCATCAGCAGCATTTGGCATTCAATCCTACCATCCATCAACACTCACACCCCACAGTCAGCTGACATGCCTCAGCGAGCAGGCAACTCACACACAGCAGACAACACACACAACAAGCACAATGCCACGGTGGCACCCAATCACTACACATCACACAACAGTGGTACCAATCGGAACACTTCCCATTCTACACATAATCCCAGCAAATACTACTTAAGGAGCTGCATCTCCAAACCTACATTCTCTTGACGAAAATTAGAGCCTTTTTGGTTTTCGATCTTAATGGGGAACCCCTAGGCTCTGACCAAACCATGCACACACCTGTTTAGTCATCCATGTATGGTCGACTCAATATTGCACAACCCGTTGGGTCATTGTATATTTGTTTTATGTGACCTCACGGTCGTTATTCGTTGCTTAGCGACAGTAGAGAAAAACGAGTTGCCCGACATTGGTTCTCCCTTGAACCTTTCTCACTTAACGAAGGTTGAAATACGAGTTGAAATGCGATAAGATTATTTTCAGAACTTGTACCTCAGCTTCGCGATAGTTGAGATAAACACCTGGTGTTACCGCAAACCGAAACGATATCGATATTCCACCATGCAAAGCCTCAAATCTTATAACAATTTAGCGGACTTACAAATCCATGTCCTGATTCAACCGCTAAAAGGTGTCCATGTTTGAAAAGGATTACTTTTAATGTAGGTGTTAAACTGACCAATAAACATTATATCCATACTATTTCAAGTGGTTAACGATTTGTGAATCAATTGATGTACTTATATATGTTAGTGAATTGATTGATGTACTTGTTCATTTTCCTATGTTTGTAGATTTGGCATTAAATTCAAAAGAAAATCTTTACTAAATTAGCCACCGTTGGTCACATAAAAGGTCACATATTGGGAAAAAACATATAAATGTATTTATTTATATTTTTCTCCCCCTAACTTACATAATATTTCAAGTTGTCAAGATTGAAGAAGCAACTGTATTTGGTCATTTTCCAACAATGTTTGAATATTAGAAAATAAAATTATATACGCCACCTCTCGAAAAATGTCACATATTGAAAAAGAATTAAAAAATTTGTATTTCTTTTTCCTTTTCCATAACAGTCTCTGGGAGAATCATATCAGTGTCTGATCCTGTGGAGGGGAGACTAGACGAGACTGTTCAAATTTACTGCAAGGTATATGTCCGAAATGGCTTTACCATTACGTGGTACTTTGACTCGGATCAAATTCCAATCATGAATGATACCAAGTACACAATAACGGAGACATCTGATGGAGATCTTGAATGGACAAGCTTTCTGAATGTCAGCAGTCTTATACGTAATGATAATGGTACATATCAGTGCAAAGTGCAGAACCAAGATAATTCATCAGATACACGAGATGTCCAAATCATAGTCATTGGTAAGTATGCTCATGGCTGCCAGACAACAACAATTAAAAAGAAACACAATTCAAAAATTGGATGGTAATAAAGGTTGTAATTGTGTATGGTTAGGTTGTAATCTCTTTTTGACCTGGAAGGTAATCTTGTCCACATTTGAACTAAATGCAAAAAGTATGAATGCATATAATCTTTGTACCAAATATGGCATATTGGGACTTTAATATAAGCCAAAGTCTATTACCAGAAATGTATTACGTGTGCCAGCCTGATGTGATTCATACCACGGTATCCTGTTGATAAGTGTGACAGGTAGTGACGTAATTCCAACATAAACCACACCCACTTCGTACAGCTGGCTCCAACGATCATCAGAAGCCCATTGCAAATACATTGACCACCCTTTTCTTTAAGGATTTGGAATCGGAAGTAGCGAAAAGAATGTGTGTACCACAAGGGCGCAACCACGTGTTGAAAGTTTGGGGGGTCCCAAGCAGCCATTGTGATGTCATGAATGACATTACTAGGATCATGTATACATAAAATACCAAAATGTTCCAGAAGTTGGGGAGGTCCACATAAACGTAGGGGGGGTCGTGACCCCCCGACCCCACCAGTGGTTGCGCCCTTGGTGTACCACCAGTGTGCATGTGTATTACGTATCTACCAGTGTGCACGTGTATTACGTATCTACCAGTGTGCACGTGTATTACGTATCTACCAGTGTGCACGTGTATTACGTATCTACCAGTGTGCACGTGTATTACGTATCTACCAGTGCGCACGTGTATTACGTATCTACCAGTGTGCACGTGTATTACGTATCTACCAGTGTGCACGTGTATTACGTATCTACCAGTGCGCACATGTATTACGTATCTACCAGTGTGCACGTGTATTACGTATCTACCAGTGTGCACGTGTATTACGTATCTACCAGTGTGCACGTGTATTACGTATCTACCAGTGCGCACATGTATTACGTATCTACCAGTGTGCACGTGTATTACGTATCTACCAGTGTGCACGTGTATTACGTATCTACCAGTGCGCACATGTATTACGTATCTACCAGTGTGCACGTGTATTACGTATCTACCAGTGCGCACATGTATTACGTATCTACCAGTGTGCACGTGTATTACGTATCGACTTACGAACAGGGCCCATTTTCATAGTGCTGCTTACGTAAGCAAATTTCTGTGCTAACTATAGCAGATTTAAGCATAAGCGTATTTCACACAGGTAGCAAGACAATTGAGAGTGGCGCGTAATAAACGTTCACCATGGATTCGTATTGTTGCATCATTTGTATTGTTGCATCACATATTTGCTAGCAATAACGGCCAGCAAGTTAGCGTACCTTTCTTTATGCGCGCTTAACGGTTAACAGCGCTATGAAACAGTAAGCAAAACATTTGGCCCTGTGTGTCCATACGCATTCCTTTTACTGGCCTGCTGGCAGATCTACACTGGCTACCTGTTAAAGAAAGGATTCAATTCAAAATGTTCACTCTTATTTATAAAATTCTTCATGGTCAAGCTCCTTCATATCTTGCCGATTTAATACACTTACATATCGATAATGTCCCTGATGTTCACAGACATCGGCTCCGCTCATCTTCAGACTTGACCCGGCTTTCTATTCCTAGATCTAAAAAGAAAGCTGGTGACAGTGCCTTTGCAGTTGCTGCGCCTCGCCTGTGGAACACACTCCCTGCAGGTCTAAGAGAGGCTGCTTCGTTGTCTGTTTTCAAACCCCTCCTCAAGACCTTTTTATTCCCAGAACCGTCCTAATTTGCTTAATTTGCTTATTTTCTTTGTTAGTCGGTTAGTTGTTGGTTTAGTTTTGTATGATGTTCTTGTTCATACTATACTTCCTTGTTTTGTTAGGCGCTCTGTTCTTCGTATAGCGCCATATAAATGCTCTGTATTATTATTATTATTATTATTATTACTTCCAGTTTAAAGCTGGCATTCCGTCGTGTGTAATTTGTATTTAAACCTAAATTCCTTGGTTTTCAATAAGATTTTGAGTCTTTACAACACGTACATTAAACGGAAGTCCCGAGGTAAATAAATGACTACTGAAGACCAGAAACTCACAAACAGATCTGTCAAATTTGCCTATGATCCACGGTATAACGTTAACGCTTCACAAATGTTGTAGTGCGTCATTGCTTTTATTGGTATCGCAGTTCGCAATGCAAAAATGTCATTCACAAAACAGGGAACTAGTTAGTTTTTCATCACTTCGCTCCAGAAATCATATTGGAGTTGTACGGAAAGTATAGAAAGAAGCCACTGATGAGGTTTGAATTTTTTTTAAATTTTAATACTTATCAGTCTAGTATAGACCAACATGTATTTTAGGGGGTTCATTTCAATATTTATATGTACATGAAAATTTGCAGACGGTTGAGGCTGGATTACGGCATCTGATTAGCACCTCAAAATGACAAAATAACTTTGGTAAGATGAAACAACAGATAATGAAAGGCCCTTTCAAATTAAACACGGACTTGCTGGTGGTAAGTTGTTGGTCACCAAAAAATGGGCAACAAACAATGCATTTTCTCGTAAGGCAGCTGGCAAAAGACCTCGTCTAATCAGGAATCTCGCATTTTCGACCTTGTCCAAACCACATTTTGACCCACAGAAACATAGCTCGGGACCAAGAAATAACCTCGTCTAAACCAGAATCTTGTCATACCGAGCTCGTATTAATGAGAATCGACTTTATGTGTAAGTTTCTGTATATGAGGGAAGATGACAAATTATTCATTGCATTCATGGTGTGTATAGTCTGTGTGTAATATCGCTGACATTAGTATAACTAACTGTCCAAATTGATAAATAAATTGTTTAATTTTAGATGCAGATGAATGTGCCGATAGTTCATTGAATAACTATGACACCAATGTTATGTGTACGAATACTGATTCTAGTTCTACCTGCACATGTAACCCTGGCTTCACATTTTTACTTATCATTGTTTATCCATGGAGATAGTGTGGTTCTCTATATATGGCATGCATGAAATACTGATGACATTATTATAATTAATTGACTGTCCATAATTGATAAACGAATTTATTAATTTCAGATGTAAATGAATGTGCCGATAGTTCATTGAATAACTGTGACACCAATGCTATGTGTACGGATATTCCTGGTAGTTTTACCTGGCTTCACTGGAGATGAAACAATGTTCCAATAAAAACACAAATTTCGGGAAATTGCTGGTAAAACACGGGCGAGAAATTGTATTGATCATTTCTTTATTTTTAATTATCAAGCCTATACCTTAACTTAAGCCTACAACTTAAAGAATTAATTATCAGTAACACGCTTGCAGTTACGCGCATGCTCTAATAAACATAATATATGATTATCAGCAATAATGCACCCTGTCTCAGAGGTAAGAGTATTGTATGTGTACAAAGTGTTTCATTCATATAAATGGAGTTAATAGAGTCACTCTAACCAGCGATCCAATAACTAATGAACGTAAATACTGTGAGTCAAATGTCTAGCAATCCAAAATTGTATATAGCATTTTAGATCACTCTAGTCTAGGTGTTAGTACTATATCTGCTGTTTCAATGGAAACATTTAATCTGTCATATTTTATAATATTTTCATATTTTAAAATATGAATTTGAAACACAATTTAGCGGACATCGTTCGGTTTGTGGTAACACCATTTGTTTATCTCAACTATCGCGAAGCTGAGGTAGAGGTTCTGGAAAGAAACTTATCGCACAACTCGTATATCAACCTTCGTTAAGTGAGCAAGATTCAAGGGAGAACCAACATCACTATACAGGCACCTCCGTCCGTCCAGCTCGAAATGTCCAAGATTCTTTGGCCTACCAAAGATTCATAAACCAGACAGACCACTCCGACCGATTGTCTCATCCCGAGGTTCCCCACGTATAACCTCACCCAACACTTGACTAAGCTCTTACACCCACTCGTGGGCAAGACGCTCCACCATGTACCCAATTCAGCAGGGTTTATCAACATCATAAAGGGAACCATATTACAGCCTTCCGATATGCTAGTGAGTTTTGACGTCAAGTCAGTATTCACCAACGTACCGACAGACGAGGCTATCCTTGTGACCAAGTCGATACTTGAACATGACAGCACGCCCCCGGAACGACCCAACCTAACACCAGATCAAATAGTTGATCTATTTTCAACTTGTGTGAAGTCCACATACTTCCAATGGAAAGAGGCTTACTATCAGCAGTCTTTGGGCACTCCAATGGGATCCCCAATATCCCCGGTCCTAGCCAGCATCCTCATGGAAGATTTCAAACAGAAAGACCTCGAGACAGCACGGTACCAACCGAATCTATGATACTTTCATCAATTGGCAGCACGGTTCCGAAAAACTGAGTGACTTCCTCGGTCACCTCAACCAACAACATCCGAGCATTCAATTCACCATGGAAACTGAAACATCCGACTCGTTGCCTGTCCTTGATGTACTCATTTCTAAACAGGTTAATGGCTCACTTGGCGTTCGGTTTACAGAAAACCTACACACACAGACCGCTACCTAAATGCCCGGTCGTTCCACCCACCATCCGTGAAATCCTCTGTGAATCACACCCTACTTTGAAGGGCACACACTATCAGTGATAAAGAGCACTTGCCATCCGAGTTGAAACATCTTAACGCCGTGTTAAGAGACAATGGGTACAGAACTGATAAACTAAAGTTCCTCCCGAATAGAAACGCTGCACGATCCTCTGACGCAACCGACAAATCTATTGCCGTCCTACATACCGTACATTGGCCACATTTCACGCAAATTCCAGCGTATATCTGAAGGGAAGCTGAGATTAAGGTCTAAGTCTACCGGACTCGCAACAAGTTAGAAACGAAGCTACACAACCACAAGGACAGACATTAACCCAGCGGTCAAGCTGGGGTTTACCGAATTCCTTCCACTTGTGATAAAGTGTACATTGGCGAGACCGGCACAGACCTTGCGAACACAAGGCCCACGGCCGCAGAGGGGAATGTAACAAATCTGCGATCATCAAACACTCCACCGATTTGGACCATTTCATTGACTGGCAGAAGGCAGAGATAATAGCCCCGGAGAAGCACTGGTACACCCGTCGTATCAGAGAGGCTATTGAGATTCATAAACATGACACTGTCCCCCAGGACATCGGCTTTTCATCAGCAGCATTTGGCATTCAATCCTACCATCCATCAGCACTCACACCCCATAGTCAACTGACATGCCTCAGCGAGCAGGCAACCCACGCAACAAGCACAATGCCACGGTGGCAGCCAATCACTACACATCACACAACAGTGGTACCAATTGGAACACTTCCCATTCTCCCAGCAAATACTACTTAAGGAGCTGCATCTCCAAACCTACATTCTCCTGACGAAAATTAGAGCCTTTTTGGTTTTCAATCTTCATGGGGAACCCCTAGGCTTAGACCAAACCATGCACACCCCGGTTTAGTCATCCATGTATGGTCGACTCAACATTGCACAACCCATTGGGTCATTGTATATTTGTTTCATGTGACCTCACGGTCGTTATTCGTTGCTCGTTTTTAGAGACGTTTTTAAAATTTTTAGCCCCAGATTATGACAATTATTTTGGAATGCGCCCAAAATTTGTGCGTTGTTTGTATTTCAGCTTCGGCTGCTGGTATGTTAGTCAGTCTGGCTTCGGCCCTGCATGCTAGCTTGGCCAACGGCTTCGCTTAGTAATATGTTTGTTCAGTCTTAGTAGGGCAGGAGGGTTCGAAATCCTACGAATTTAGCTGCGATGTGATCGCCCTGCCCCGGGAGCCAACCATGTCGTCTTGTCTGGCCCCTAAAATCAAAAATAAGGATAATCAAAACGTTGAGAATAACCCGTGAAGTCCCCATTGTTCTCCCTAAACCATATTTCTCACTTAGCGACAGTAGAGAAAAACGAGTTGCCCGACATTGGTTCTCCCTTGAACCTTTCTCACTTAACGAAGGTTGAGACACGAGTTGTGCGATGAGGTTCTTTTCAGAACTTGTACCTCAGCTTCGCGATAGTTGAGATAAACCCATGGTGTTACCGCAAACCGAAACGATATCGATATTCTACCATGCAAAGCCTCAAATCTTATAACAATTTAGCGGACTTACACCATGCAAAGCCTCAAATCTTATAACAATTTAGCGGACTTACAAATCTATGTCCTTGGAGAACATTTTCCAACATATCTGGCTGGATTCATCCGCTAAAAGGTGTACATTGACATGTTTGAAAAGGATTACTTTTAATGTAGGTGTTAAACTGACCATTAAACATTATATCCATACTATTTCAAGTGGTTAAAGATTTGTGAATCAGTTAATGTATTTGTTCATTTTCCTATGTTTGTAGATTTGGCATTAAATTCAAAAGAAAATCTTTACCAAAGCCACCGTTGGTCACATAAAAGGTCACATATTGGGAAAAAACATATAAATGTATTTATTTATATTTTTCTCCCCCTAACTTACATAATATTTCAAGTTGTCAAGATTGAAGAAGCAAATGTATCTGGTAATTTTCCAGTTATGCTTCAATATTAGAAAAAAATCATATACGCCACCTCTCGAAAAATGTCACATATTGAAAAAGAATTTAAAAATTTGTATTTACTTTTTTTCCTTTTCCATAACAGTCCCTGGGAGAATCATGTCAGTGTCTGATCCTGTGGAGAGGAGACTAGACGAAACTGTTCAAATTTACTGCAAGGTATATGTCCAAAATGTCTCTACTATTATGTGGTACTTTGGCTCGGATCAAATTCCTATCATGAATGATGCCAAGTATACAATAACGGAGACATCTGAAGGAGATCTTGAACGGACAAGCTTTCTGAATGTCAGCAATCTTGTACGTAATGATAATGGTACATATCAGTGCAAAGTGCAGAACCAAGATAATTCATCAGATACACGAGATGTCCAAATCAGAGTGATTGGTAAGTAGGCCTAAAGCTGCTAGACAACAACAATTAAACAAAACACAATTCAAAAATTGTATAAAATATTTTGTTTTTAATTGGATGGTAATAAAAGGTAATCTTGTCCACATTTGAACTAAATAAATAAAGTATGAATGCATATAATCTTTGTACCAAATTGGGCGTATTGGGACTTGAATATAAGCCGAAGTCTATTACCAGAAGTCTATTACTTACGTGTGCCAGCCTGCTGTAATCCATACCACGGTATCCTGTTGGTAAGTGTGACCCTTGCGACGTAATTCAAATATAAACCACGCCCACTTGGCACGTGCTGGCTCCAACAATCATCATAAGCCCATTGCAATTGCACTGACCACCCTTTTCTTTAAGGTTTTGGAACCGGAAGTAGCGAAAAGAATGCGCGTACTACGTTTCTGCGTGTAGGCCTATTACGTATCGACTTACTAACAGGGCCCGGTAAGCAAATTTTCGTGCTAACTACAGCAGACAAATTTGCTTTATAAGCATAAGCGTATTTCACACAGGTAGCAAGAAAATTCAGAGCGATGTGTGCACGTTCACCATGGATTTGTATTGTTGCATCACTTTGTTATAACGGCCAGCAAGTTAGCGTACCTTTCTTTATGCTTACAACGGTTAACAGCGCTATGAAATGAATAACATACAGTAAACAAAACATTCGGCCCTGTGTGTCCATACGCATTCATTTTGCTGCTTTCTGTTTCAAAGCTGGCATTCCGCAGTGTGTAATGTGTATTTTAACCTATATACCTTGATTTTAACGTTCAAAAGCGATCCTTGAGGTAGAAATTGACTTTGTTAGTAAGATTTTGAGTCTTTACAAAACATTACGTTAAAGGCAAGTCTTGAGCTAAATCCTTAAAGAAAAGTGTGGTCAGTGCATTTCCAACGGGCGAAGTGGGCGTCTTTTATATTGGAATTATGTCACACTCTTCGTAAGAAGTTGCGTCACACGCGAGCGTATTGGTAGTACATACACGTGTTTTTCAAGTTGTGGCTCCAAGACAAGCATACTTCATGTGCAACAGGCCTTTATTCCACGTTTTTCACAAGCATATATCACGATCAACTATAACAGTACACGATTTCTTCTGTAATTATAAAAAGAAAAAGTGGGCAATCCGTTTTTTTTACGTAAGAAAAATATTTTTGGAATCACTCCATGTTAAAGAGGCGTGGCTTATGTTGAAAAGACGTCACTCTTACCAACCGGATAGTAGGCTGACACACTTCATATGTAATGGACTTCCTACTGATGTCGTATAACTAGATATGACGTCGTTGCAATAATTCTGTTCAGCTAAGACAAAAAAGTGTCCGGTTTCTGGTCTCCGTGCGCGTCGCCTCAGTCCCGCGCGTCGACATTTTTAATTTCCTTTTTTTTTTTTTTTTTGGGGGGGGGGCTATGACACGATGTCCAATTGCAGCCAAAATTGCTGTATCGATTGGAATTCTGTCGTGCTGTGCTTTAAACGACTTGTTCACATAGGGGTATGAACGTTTGCCCGATTTGTGAGGCCTCTCTTTGCCAATTTTGTACAATACATTCAATCTTCACTGTATTTCTAAAACAGACTTCCCTTTTGTTTAAAGAACCAGAAACATGGATATCTGCAAAAATATTGTAACTTCTTTAGCCCTGATTATTTATATATTTGTTTGTAATCTAGTGTAATTGTTTTTTTAACTACCCTTTTTCATTGTTGTTCAGTGCATACAGACCTGTTTAAATAAGTTGTCCTTTATAAATGTATGTTTATTATCAATATATTCTTAATTTTGTAGAGTTACCCGTGATTGGTGATGTTGCAGTCGTTGCTCTGAGTCATGATCAACCTACAATAACCTATATTTTGCTTTAAAAACCTATATTTGGTAGATTAGGCACTGGGAGGCCTGCATTTGATTTAATAAATGTTCAGTGCATAGAGACTTGTTTAAATAATATATCCTTTTTAAATGTATATTTCTTCTTAATTTTGTAGAGTTACCAGTGATTGATAATGTTGCAGTCGTTGCTGTGAGTCATGATCAGCATAATGTCACCTGGGACCTCACCTTTGATGGGAATCTACCTCTTCTAAACTGTACTGTGAAGCACCGTGATATTAATGGAGCATGGATGATATCTGGAGACACAAACTCTGATGTCTTGTTTTATAATGTGATGAATCTAGATCCATACACAGAGTATTATGTACAGGTTCAGTGTAATAACAAGGTTGGAATGAGCAACATCTTACAAGGTGGACCTGCACGCACTTATCAATCAAGTAAGTTCTACTGACATTCTACTGATATTTGCTCCAAATAATGTGAAATTTGCATCGCACGTCTGGCTCTAACTACATCACATAATATGAACAGATTAAAGAAAATACTGGAATAGTACAATATTGAAGTTTTTCCCATTGAATAATTTATTATTTATTCATAAAAGTGATAAACGTTCAGTTGTTTAATTTTGTGGAGTTACATTTTATATTTGAATATTTTCAGATCCATCTGAGCCAAGAAACCTTACTGAAATTTACATTAGACCTAATAGTTTCCGTGTAACTTGGTCAGAGCCTTTGGAAAAGAACGGACCAATCAGCTTCTACAGAGTTCAGATTAGTAGAATCGGTGATGAAAGCAGAGAATTTAACAATAAGTATTATATACATGTATTTATATCATAAGATTTTATTTTCTAACAGCAGAATGTTTTGGCTATATTTTGAATGAACTGTTAAATTTTGTACAGTCTTTCAGAATTCAATGTAAGTTTGCAGAAAACAATCAGTCTTCAAGGGATTTACGTCACTACATTGTATATGTTAGGCTTTTTCTTGTACACCTGTTGGCCTCGTTCCGTCACTGGCTTCTATGAATAGTTATATATATATTTTCTTTTTGTTAAGGGCAATTATTTGTATGATTTTGTGTTGTAATTTTATACCATTGTCAAGTCGAATAATAATAAATAAAAATAAATTAAAAAAAAGATTTTAATTTAAATTATCTTTAAGTTTTACTAAAAACTTACTTGGTGTAAAATTTATGTTGGAACATTTCTTGAAATATTTTTTCAGGAGAACTATCCATTTTTCTGGTGAAATTAGCCTAACCGTAATTCAAATTTAAAGCCAGATCAAAATTCGATGAATTTTTTACACTGATCTGACCTGTATGACAATCGACAGTTTGTGTTTTTTTGGACCAAGTGAGCTGAGCATGTTTGGTGATTTTCAATTTTTTTTTCAAAAAAACATGTAACCTGATTATTACACTGACTTACTCATTCTGAATGATAAGGGAATTATGATGTAATAATCTAAGATTCTTTGCCAACCAACAAAAAACATAATATTGTAAATTTGGCTTCGGTTTTGAACTCCTAACGTGAAGTATAATCCCAATTTTATGGGGTATAAGACCTGTCTATTTGGGTCATCAGCTTCGTAAATAACATTTGTTTTTAATCTTTACCATCTGCAGCTACAGACACTATGCAACTAATAGACGATCTGAAACCATTTACCAGTTACATTGTGGTGGTGACTGCATTCAATCAACAATTTGGAAACGATCTTGAAGGAACTCCATCAGACGAGTTAACATTACAAACTGCACAAGATGGTAAGATACATTTGGCTATAAATGCAACTTTATTCATAGTTTGACCTTTCTATTGATACTATGACATTTCTAAGGAATTATATTTCATAATCATTTTGTCAGTGTTATTCATAATACGATTAATGATTTTATTTTTGTATAGCGCCGTCTCCTTCCTTGAATGTTCACAGTGAAAACCTTGAAGACTACTGCAACATAAGCTGGGACAAACCGGAATATGAAAACGGAATTATTCAGAGTTACACGGTAAATACTGAGAAATAACATATGAAGTACTTGTGTAACATTCACAACTATTTGCTTAAATTTGCATTAATTTGTTGTGGTATGTTAGTGAATATTGTCTCCCCAAAGAATGCCTTACTTACAGAAAAATATCTGTTTACCATCTCGAAAAAAAAAGAAGATAATGAATTGAGTATCCAAAAATGTATGTTATGTACCTATTGATGTAGTTTGGAAATAATACAATTTCTCAGTTACAGAAAAATATATGTTTTTCATCTAGTACAAACATTGATAATGAATTGAGACTACACAAATTAATTGATATACCTGTCTGGTTTATTAGATGATTTGATTAATTTTAAGAATAAAAATGATGTATCCACTTTGAGTGAATCCTAAACTGCCGCTTCCCAGGTTTAGCATTGTAACAAGAGGTTGTCAGGGGTGTGTTTTGTCCGGATTTTTCCGGATTTTTCCGAATTTTCGGATTTTTACAAATCGCAATGTTGAGATCCTTCCGGATTTTAAAGATTTCAGCAATAAAGGAAAGTAAAGCAAATACTCAGAACTATAAATTTCACCCCAGCGCTGTTCACAACAGCGGCCCCAATGCCCCTAGCAAAATTGATGTGGATTTTTCAAAACTGCCCAATCACACGCCTGGGTTGTGATCCCTGGCTACACGACATGTATGGGTCAAATGGCTTCTGACTATGTACTATTACCAGACGTATGTTACATGCATGTAGGTAAAAGACTTTAGGTATAGATTATTGACAATGTGGGAGACCAACAACCATAAGGCTAGATAGCTCAGTTGGTGAAGCACTAGAGGGCACAGGTTCGACACTAAATTTTGTTTTCAAAATATTTGTTTGTTTTGGTTTTGTTGCTGTTGGTGTGAGAGTGGGGTGGGGGAGGGGTTGCAGGTTAGTTTTTATTTTGTTTTTTGTAATGCCTTTCACAAGGTGCACTACATTGTATATCCCCGACTTGACTCAGGAAAGGCTACTGAATCAGATGGCATGGGCACACAAATTGTCAACGGGAGTTTTCTGTCTTATTCATTCAACAAGAGTGTATTGGCTCCTTACTCAGATTTGAGTTTTATGGTCAGTGCCAGGACAGAAGCGCCTAGAGTGGGAGAAAAAAGTGCGGTATCCATTGGCAGCTGTATCACAAACGCTGCACGTAAGACAACATCTTCTGCTGATAATCTCATACTTTCCAAAATCAGTTTTCTTTCCATATATCCATCTGTTACATTTCAAAATCAGTTTACTCTCAAAATATCCAACTGTCAATTTCCAAGATCTGTTTTCGTTCTACATAAACCATCCGTGAATTTCCTAAATTACATGCAGTTTACCATGGTGGCAACAACATATGCAAAGATTAGGCCCAAAAAACAAAAATAATTTTCCAGTTTTAGGAAGAAGATTCAGAAGTGGTGCAATAACATGGTTCTTTGTGTTTGAATATTCTTGAATTGTTGCAATCACATACGGACATGTCAGTTGATGTAACCTGTTTAGCAAAATTATTGGAAATTTGATTCAGGTGCATATACCGTTGGACGAAATAACTTGAATTTTGCAAATTATAAGCAAAACTTGATTAAGGAGTTAACATACAACGAGACGTGAAACCATAGACATAGATGGGTGGTGGGTTATCTGAACAGTTTTGTTATCTACACAGGCTTGAATTTGAATTTTTTGGATTCAGAAATATATTTGTTGCGTTGAAAGAGAAGCAATGAAATCTGGAATCAATCACTAAAAATATCCAACTGTGTAGGCTATTTTATAAGCAAATATTCTTTTTTTAAGGAAAATATACACCTGTATGTACTTGGTGCAAAAATGGAAAATAAATGATTTTTCTTTAACTGAATCAAACTTTTAGAAGATTATTCCATGATGTGTTTGTGCTAACAAAGAAATCCACATCAAACTGCTAACAAGGATAAGTATTAGAAAATGTATAAAAGTATATTTTTAAACACTTTTTATTTAAAGGCCCACCTATTCCTTCGAAGCCTACCATGCCAATATCGGTAGGAGCAGATGAGCAAATGTTCTCTTGTGACAGTTTTTGGATGTCTCTGGTGAACACGAGTTCAAGAAATGGACCAATCAGGTAATTAAAGGGAAAGTACAACATTCGTTTTCGGTTATTTCGGGAACCGGATACCCGAAATTTGAAATCTTCGGATACACGGGTACCCGTAATTTTTTTTATAAAAACACAAATACTCCTGAATGTATAAAATAACCAATGCGAATACAAGTTTCAAACAAAAGCCGGCCAGTATGTGAAAGGCTGTCGGCAAATGTTACTTCTAAAGCCTTCATCCAAGTTTTCTTGGAGAGACTTTTATTGTTTTGTGTGGCTTAAAATGTTCAGTCGGAATTTTAAAAAGTCGTTAACGGGTAATTGGAACCGAAAAATGGAACCGGGTAATGACATTTACGGTCGGGTATCCGGATACCCGGCACAGCCTTACTATGAGTGGATTACTTTCTTTGTATCAAAATACATTTAATTAACAACCTGTTTCAGCTTACTTTGTTGTGTCCTTAATGTTAATTTGTTGTTTTCATTGCAATGTTGATTTAGAAAGTAAAGTTTTTCATTATTAAAAATAATTAAAATTTTGCAACACCTCGGACAAAAATTAATTTCAAAGGAAGATTGATACCATTGTTAGTTTTACCAAGTAAATGTTATTAAAATTAATCCAATTTTTGTATTTGTGAATTACAGTTCTATACATTACATTGAAGTGGGTAGTTATAATTGTCTCTGTGTCACCTCTATTTGGCCAACCTGGACCCGCCGCTGTGACCTCTAATTAACTCTGAACCACGTTCTCACTTAGCGACAGTTGAGAAATGAATTGCCTGATCTTGGTTCACCCTGAACCATAATCTCACTTAGCAGCAGTTGAGAAACGAGTTGCCTGATATTGGATCTCCCCGAACCTAGCCTTGATCAAGGCACGTCGGAACGGTTTAGGCGCATAATTTTGCCCCAGTTAGCTATCCAAACTCCAGCGCACATTCGCACATTGTACGGACTCATACTGTATATGTACATCTACATGTACAATGTACATGTATGGAGTACACTGTACATTACTGTACACTACTGTACATGTACATGTACATGTACATGTATACACAGTAACCATTCGTCACCGCGCCTTGATGCTTCTGCACATGCCAACAGTAATGTTATTATACTTAATTTAAAAACCATGTTCCGGACCATAATGTCCGCAAGTACCATTATGTCCGCGAACCGATTTGGGCCCATTACGTCCGACCCATTACGTCCGGGGACCCATTATGTCCGACCCATTACGTCCGCGGGCCCATAACTCAAATAGTGTTTGAACACGTAACGTTGGGGAAGTTAAAACCAATTACTTAGAACAATTTCATGGCACAGCGCTCTACTGCAAAAATGGGTTGTTAAAAACCACTGGTGTTAATTTAATATGAGTACCACTGGTGCTCATACCAGTTTTTGCACTGTAAGTACTTAGTGCAAAAACACTTAAATCTTCCCCAACGTTACGTGTACAAACATTATTTGAGTTATGGGCCCGCGGACGGTTGGACTTTGACATTCGTGTACTCTGTTTCACAAGTATACAGTGACGGAGTCCATATTTGTGCTCATGTACGATGTGTGTTATACATTGTGCTGTCATTGGCGGATCCAGGGGGCTGTAGAGAGAGAGAGAGAGAGAGAGAGAGAGAGAGAGAGAGAGAGACTTTTTAAAGAAAACTTTATTTACAAAGCAGAACAATAAAAAATTACAGAATAGAAAACAATGTTTAACAAAAAATGGTGGTTTCAATATTACTGTAAAAGTAACAAAACTCTGTACACTTTGTTTAACGAAGGTAATAACAACAAAGCATTAAATAAAGAAAGACAAAGACATTAAAAGATCAAAACAAAACGAAATAAACAAAAGGTAGAGTGGAAGAAAGGATGAGAAAGGAAAGGAAAGGGATCCTCTAAAAGGGAGACTGCAAGCACCATGGTGTAAGCAGACTCCCTTAAAGATTCCCGGGTTGGAGAGCCACTGGCATTACTGGTGTGGGTCTTAAACCCACTCCAGCGGCTCCCAAAGAGAAAGAAAAGGAAAAGAAAAGGAAAGGAAAGAGAGAGGACCCCACTCGTGAACAGTGGTAGAGACCTTGCCTCCAATCAGAAAGAGATTGGAGTAGCTGTTCATAAGGTGGGTCGAAGAGGGGGAAAGGTGGACCGAGAGGGGTCAGACAGAGAGAGAGAGAAGAGAGACATTTTTCAAATATAATCTTCATTTCGAAACATTTATAAAAACCAAACATTTTTAAAAACCAAAC
>CM055817.1:60485594-60554394 GCA_029582265.1 Zoroaster sp. YZ-2022
AAAAGTAGCACCGCAGTAAACGGAGGTGTTATAACTACACCAGTGGTGCGAACACCATGGAAGAACAAATTAGGCATCTGGTGTAATTTAACTGGGGGAGGGAGTATCAAATAAACATCAATTGAAAATGTTCTCATAGTTTTAATTAGGAATATATCGCTTGACTTTTAATTAGAAAATGAATCATATTTACCATTTGAACTCCTGATACGACTGCCTGAGTATCCCTGGTATCACGCTTTAACTTTAACCTCAAGGCATTAATAATTAAAACAGCAGCTACAACGATCAACAATAAGATGACCACACCGATGCTCACACCGATGATGACACCGGTGGTATTATTAGCCGCAGCTTCATGTACACATAGAACAAAAAATACGAAGTCAAAAAGTCAAACATTAATCCAGAAAAATAGTTTGTTAAATATTATGAAAATATATACAAGATCATAATTTAATAGGCCTACTTATTAAAATAATACAATGCAATTGAAATAACTGCAAAAGATTATTTGGAAATACATTTTCGGAATTAAAAAAAAATCATTGGAATTTTGCTTACTGTACATGTTAAAATTCATTGCATTATGTACTGTTGATGACATAATGTGTCTGTCTCTCAGGAAATTATATGACATAAAACACAATAAAGGGGGCCACTTTGCATCCGTCACGTTAGCAGTTTTTCCAATGGTTGTTATTTATTTTTAAGTACCTGAAACCAACCAAAAAGTGTTTCAACATGTGAATGGACATGCAGGCTTATACTAGAACTAATTTTAATTGATTTATTTTATTTTTAAATTTTTTTTATTATTTTTTTACCCTCAAATTTCCATAAAAATTGGACGGAAAAAGTTACCGCACTTTTCCGTCCATTTGCTGATGGAAATTTTAGGGTAATTAAAAAAATAATAGTAATAATCAACTCAAATTATCTTTAGAATAAGCATACATGTCTATTCAAATGTTGGAATTCATTTTAGGTCGTTTCAGATATTAAACAAAAAATTACAACCATTAGAAAAACTGCTAACGTGACGGTAGGAAAGTGGCCCCCTTTATTGTGTTTTATGTCATATGCTCTTACCTGTGCGAACTGGCATCATCAAAGGACTTGAAGAATACGCTTCCTGCATTAAAATAAGAAAAAAATGATTTAAAATTGTATGCAATATATTTACTTTCACTGCTCTTTAAAAAAAATGTTAGGTATGTACAACTATGGCATGCAGTGAAATAAAGTAAAATGGACTGAACGTCTTTCATTAATATATTGCAAGAAAACACGGATGTTTTGCTTTATATAAAATGTTGACATTTGTAAAAAAAAAAATCTCGAGACATTGAATTCTGCGTTTTTCAAGTCAACTATAGCTGAAAAAGGAGTAATTTTCTTAATATCTTAATATTCCATTCTCTAAGATTACATACACTCTTACATAGGCTGTGTACATTGTACATTGTACTTGGCTTCAGGGCGCCATTTATAGTCTAAACACTATCAACCAACCAACAAACCAAATCAACCTAACTACATCCTTACCGTTCCGTCTTCCAACCTCACGTATGCTCTGAGAAAGGCTGTGTATTGTGTATCTGGCATAAGAGGGCCATTATCCCCAACATGCTGAGTCCTTGCCTGTCTCTTTTTCCTATTTGAAGCATTGCTGTCAGCACAGAATGAGGTCCTTGAAACGCCTATCTGAAGAGTTGGTGGGAGGCTTTTCCTTTATACGGATACATATATTATAAGTAAAACTAGAGTAAGTCATGCAGAGGTAACAGTGAGTAATGCCTGCTGCCGAGATGCTGCTCTTTGATTGCCCAAGGTCCAGGGTTGGCCAAGTCATGTACACTGTTAGTGAGGGGCAAGCTCCGTGACATACCAAGTTATGATGGCGTTATTTTATAGGTAATAATTAATAAACACGAAATCAAAAAGAAAAAACGAGTTTATTACCCCGTGTCTATTTTTTAATTATTTTTTTTCAATTACAAATATTACCCCTTCGGAACGCCCACAGAAATTCCCGCTGGCTCATGAATATATGACGTCATGCGCGTGACGTAAACGGGTAACGAAAGCGAAGAACGCTTCTCACGGTACGGTCCTGGCCTAGCCTGTTAACGCGAAGCTAACGTTAAGCTGCAGTTAGTATTCACGTTTGCTTAAATGGATTCATTAGATTCATCCGATAGTGAAATTTTGTCCAAACCACCTTCAAACGTTGATCATGACGACATAAATATAGATCACGGTGGAGAACAGGCTGTTATTCAGCCCTATATGTTCGAGTCTGAGCTTGGAAGTTCCGATTCCGACCAGGCAGGACGATATGCCGCCTGGGGCACGGAACGACAAAGACCGAGACAACAGACTGCAAAATTCGGCCTGGTACGTTTTTTGCCAATTATTTCAATTACAAATAAACATGTACTGGTTGTACATATCAAACAAACTTCCGATATAGTGAGATCTCAGAAAAATCGAGACGAAAACGTGGATTACAAATTTAATGTCGTAACTGGTTAAGGCCATTTATATACACTACTCAATAGGGAAGTACGACCTCCACGTTCGGACCGGAAGTCTCTAAATATTGTTGAACTGCCGTGCTTATTTTTTCGATCTAAGTCTGTGCCATTTCCATTGATTTGTTTAAAGTAAATTTAACACTTTCTTTTAAATTTAATTCAAAAACAAATAGGTGCTCCTGTAGGTGTTGTGTTGCAATGCCGACAGTAAGAGAGCCCATTTGCTGCAAAGAAGTCTACGGTGGTGCAGAAAATGGACGAGTTCATTCTGGATCTGGACTGCATCACAGAACACCCGGGATGGATGAAGCCAAGTAAATCGTTTGATTTTTTTTAAATAATCCATTACCAAATTTAACATTTCAGTAAAACTAAATATAGTGCAATAGTGCTTGGAAGTATTTCACTGGTTTTTGTATAAAAATGTTTTACTATTTATGCACAGGTACACTGGCAACGGAGAAAATAACTGCTATCTTGTCTAAAACAACCCTTGTGGATGACATCAAGATGATGTCAACTACCAAGCAGACATCATCAGTGGAGAGTTTTCACAGCGTAATCAATCGTTTTGCCCCCAAGATGAATATCCCATATGCTTTTATTGTAATGTATTGTGTTTGTACTCGCAGGGCCCCAATGGAAACCAGTTTTAAACTGTTTGGGCATACCCTTGGTAAAGAAAAATGTAATAACAACAATAACTGAAATCCATTTTTATGAAGCATTCACTATTTTAAACATGATTTCTTTCATTGCAAAAAAAAGGAATATCTAGGACATATTACTTTATTTATCTAGTATACATACATACATGTATATATCATGTTAAGTCTGAATTGAGATTTTTTGTTCTAAATGAAAATTAAACCAGAAATTGGAATCGAAAAATTGCTTCAAATACTTCTGTGTGATGTTGATACTTATATTCATGTAAACAATGAACACATACTTATTTCAGTTCAAACTGTATATTAAAAACGCTTTAATAAAATACACTTACAATAAAATACAATACACAATAATTTATTGAATCCCTCTACAGTACATATGTGGTTTGATATTGTTGTAGTTATTTACTTTCAATACTATGGAAAATAAATAAACCTTGAATAATAAGCATTCTGTTATGTAAGTAAATGTCGTCTCCAGTATGCATTCACAATACATGTACAATGTACATGTGACTGACTGATGCCAAGTAAAACCATTTTAAAGTTAAACTGAATATTTAAATAAACAACTCGGACACAGTGCACTGATACGGAGCCCCTAAGGGGACAGGTAAAAAAAAATCGGGAAGGTAAAAAACAAGGGGGAAATGTATTTCGTTCCCTCGAAATAACATTTCGTTCCCTCGAATTCAATTCGTTCCCTCGAAATATTATTTCGTTCCCTCGAAATAACATTTCGTTCGCTCGAAATAACATTTCGTGGGAATGAAATAAATTATTTCGAGGGAATGAAATAAATTATTTCGTTCCCACAAAATCATTTCGTTCCCTCGAATTCATTTCGTTCCCTCGAAATATTATTTCGTTCACTCGAAATATTATTTCGTTCCCTCGAAATAACATTTCGTTCCCTCGAAATAACATTTCGTTCCCTCGAAATAACATTTCGTTCCCTCGAAGTAACATTTCGTTCCCTCGAAATAACATTTCGTGGGAATGAAATAAATTATTTCGAGGGAATGAAATAAATTATTTCGTTCCCTCGAAATATTATTTCGTTCCCTCGAAATAACATTTCGTTCCCTCGAAATAACATTTCGTGGGAATGAAATAAATTATTTCGAGGGAATGAAATAAATTATTTCGTTCCCTCGAAATATTATTTCGTTCCCTCGAAATATTATTTCGTTTCCTCGAAATAACATTTCGTTCCCTCGAAATAACATTTCGTTCCCTCGAAATAACACTTCGTTCCCTCGAAATAACATTTCGTGGGAATGAAATAAATTATTTCGTTCCCACGAAATCATTTCGTTCCCTCGAAATCATTTCGTTCCATCGAAATCATTTCGTTCCCTCGAAATAATATTTCGTTACCTCAGTGCTACAGCGACCTCGGAAATAATTGTCGTATCCCAATAAATTAAATGGTATATCAAGGATTCCGTACAGCTCAATTATTTCGAGGTAACGAAATATTATTTCGAGGTAACGAAATGATTTCGAGGGAACGAAATAATTTATTTCATTCCCTCGAAATAATTTATTTCATTCCCACGAAATGTTATTTCGAGGGAACGAAATGTTATTTCGAGGGAACGAAATGTTATTTCGAGGGAACGAAATATTAATTCGAGGGAACGAAATGCATTTCCCCCTTTTTTTTTACCTTCCCAATTTTTTTTACCTGTCCCCTTAGGGGCTCCGTACACTGACAATGTTATACATGTACACATTATACATTATACACATGTAAATTTCTCTCCATTATGTTTTACTATTAAAGATGCAGATACATAGTGCGTTTCATACTGTTGGTGTGATCATTGGCAGCTTAGAGTAGACAATCACCAAGTCTGCTTCCCCCTTTTATGATTGCTAATTTTGTATCGAAATTAATACAATGTAATAGCTGATGTTGAATTTCCCATGAGAATACATATTAACAAACCCTGAAGGCACTTTAAAAATGTTCTCCTTATCAAACTACATGTAAGTTGGAACTTTAACGTGTGCATTATTGATACGTTTTATATAGTGTATATATTTAATAAGAACTTGCCGTATACATGTACATGGTAGACATTTAGGGAAGGCTAAACCTGCTTCGATGGCATGAAATGAGTGAATATTCTGGGAAAATTTGTAGCTGATACAGAGTGTAGGAGGTGGTTTCTTCATAACTTCTTGGGATGTGGATTTGATAGTCTTCACCACCTCAGCCATCAACTCATCAATGTAAACTGTTATTAAAAAAATACAAAACAAAACAATTTTTATATATTTGTATAATTATATGTATTATAGTACAGACAATGGATAATAGAAATGATTTAAGTCAAACAAGGGGAAATACGAGTATATGTGTGTGGTTGTGTGTTGGGGGCTAGTTATCTAAATAAAGACACATGATGGATGTTAAGGTCCTTCAATGTTTATGTATTCAAATCTAAGCATGTGTTTTACTAATACTGTATAATTTAGAAAACAAATCTTACAATATCTGCAAGGTTCTTTCACTGGCTTTTACAGTAGCGTCTCCTTTCTTATACTTTGGCTTGCTGAGCTTGTATTTCAGCTGTCCCAACTTGGTTGTTGCCTGCCTTCTATTGCTGTTTTCGTTGAAATGCAAAGTTGTAATGTGTAACCTTTAAAAATATAAAGATAATAACATTTCAATTATCATCAACAAGTTAAACAAATTGAGTTGTTGGCTGTTTGATTCACTTAAATACCTGTACATGTATATGAACTTCATTTCTTGAAAACATAAAAGTAAGATTGTCTTTTTTGTACAAACAAGTATATTTCTTACCGACAGTACATCCCATGGTATGTGTATGTATTCATCTTGGGGGCAAAACGATTGATTACGCTGTGAAAGCTCTCCACTGATGATGTCTACTTGGTAGTTGACATCATCTTGATGTCATCCACAAGGGTTGTTTTGGACAAAATAGCAGTTAGTTTCTCCGTTGCCAGTGTACCTGTGCATAAATAGTAAAACATTTTTATACAAAAACCAGTGAAATACTTCCAAGCACTATTGCACTATATTTAGTATTATTGTAATGTTAAATTTGGAAATGGATTATTTAAAAAAATCAAAAGATTTACTTGGCGTCATCCATCCCGGGTGTTCTGTGATGCAATCCAGATCCAGAATGAACTCGTCCATTTTCTGCACACCGTAGACGTTTCTAGTCTTTGCAGCAAATGGGCTCTCTTACTGTCGGCATTGCAACACAACACCCACAGGAACACCTATATTTGTTTTTGAATTAAATTTAAAAGAAAGTGTTAAATTTACTTTAAACAAATCAATGGAAATGGCACAGACTTAGATCGAAAAAATAAGCACGGCAGTTCAACCATGGAGGAAGCAATATTTAGAGACTTCCCGGTCCGAACGTGGAGGTCGTACTTCCCTATTGAGTAGTGTATATAAATGGCCTTAACCAGTTACGATATTAAATTTGTAATCCACGTTTTCGTCTCGATTTTTCTGAGATCTCACTATATCGGAAGTTAGTTTGATATGTACAACCAGTACATGTTTATTTGTAATTGAAATAATTGCCAAAAAACGTACCAGGCCGAATTTTGCAGTCTGTTCTCTCGGTCTTCTTCGTCATTCCGTGCCCCAGGCGGCATATCGTCCTGCCTGGTCGGAATCGGAACTTCCAAGCTCAGACTCGAACATATAGGGCTGAATAACAGCCTGTTCTCCACCGTGATCTATATTTATGTCGTCATGATCAACGTTTGAAGGTGGTTTGGACAAAATTTCACTATCGGATGAATCTAATGAATCCATTTGAGCAAACGTGAATACTAACTGCAGCTTAACGTTACACATGTAGTTTCGCGTTGCCAGGCCAGGACCGTGAGAAGCGTTCTTCGCTTTCGTTACCCCGTTTACGTCACGCGCATGAGCCAGCGGGAATTTTTGTGGGCGTTCCGAAGGGTAATATTTTTAAATGAAAACAAATAATTAAAAAATAGACACGGGGTATTAAACTCGTTTTTTCTTTTTGATTTAGTGTTTATTAATTATTACCTATAAAATAACGCCATCATAACTTGGTATGTCACGGATCCTTTAACAGATTTTCCCCATTCACAAGGGATGGGATGTAAGGCTGATTTGACCCCCACTAGGATTCGAACTTGGGTCTTGTGATTACAAATCATGTGAACTACCTACTGAGCTATTCCCAGCATACATGTAAGTACATATTGTTTTAGGGTAAACAAACCTCTTTAATTAGCCCATTAAAAAAATATGTAAATCATGTGAAATTGTTAATTTTAATTGTCTTGGTGGTTCACAATAATAAGTGCTTCTCAACAAAGAGAATGAAGTTAACATGATATTAGAAAAAAAATATTCCATTCAAACTTCGAAGATTGTGACTTCATGTTTACAAGCTGAAGGGCCAGCAAAGTTTTTAAAGATGTTAAGTCAAACACAGACACATATTTATATTTTTGAGGCTTACCCGTTTTTAACCACGGCAAGATAAGGGCCTGGTTTGTCTCGTGCATCAGTGTAGGTCATAATACTGCTTTCAGGGTAAACCTTGTCAGGATCAACACCAGTGTAATTCAAATTGTCTCCTGCACTAAGCTGGACAATTATGATATCATAACAGCTGAAAAATAATAACAAAAACCTGCATTTGTATACGCTATTTCTGGTTATATTTAATGACGGTACTCTCAACATTACTACTATTCTGATCTCTGGGGTCAGTTTGAATGATACCTAAAAGATTCTCAACTCCCTGGGAATTAACCGCAACTGCTTGTTGGGTCGTCATCAGCTAATCAATAACACAATAACTATATCTACCATCTCAGGTACTATTTATATTCTGAAGCATTAATGGTTAATGTCTTGCTCTAGGACACACGTGCCATGATGTGGATAGTATTCAAACCCACATTCTGATGACTCGGCCATCAGAAGATGAGTCTGATGCACTAAACCGCTCGGCAACCCCCCTTTCTCATCTCCCTGGGGGAATATAAACACCCAAATGACTGTGCAACTCAATTTCAAGCCCTCCCTTTATTCTCTCAATCTACCAATGAGAGCTCATATTGGTACATTTACTCCCTACTCAATTACCTGATCGGTCCATTTCTTGAACTCGCGTTCACCAGAGCCATCCAAAAACTGTCAGAAGAAACTATTTGTTCATCTGCTCCTACTGATGTAGGCATGGTAGGCATCGAAGGTTCAGGTGGGGCTTTGAATAAAAACATTTTGAAAGGAATTTGTTGTTAACTGTGAAGTGGAAATCAGACAAATTGTCCAGAGGTTTTTTGTTCATTTAAGAAACTATTCTTACCTTTTGTCTTAAGTTTGAAGTTGGAAAAATAGTTAAACTAGTGAGTAAGATAACTAATAAATCAGCAGGAATCAGTGGATGTCTCATACGTTTTGTCCCTGACTAGGTAGGACAATGATTGTTACAAACAAAGCAATATCGTCTTTAATTTAAATTTGTTTACTGAATTAACAAAAAACAAATCCAGGAACACAAAATCTCATTTAGCTTAAGATCTTTATATACAATTCTTTATTCCCTTTAAAGCCAGAACACAAGTTTTAGTAAAACAATGTTTATATGCATCTATACTTTATAAGAATCTAGCGATATGCATGAAAACCAACATGTAAAAGTTTCAGACTATTTCACTGTGTCATTATAACGAAATAATGAAAATGTACGCAGATTCATTCTAATGTGGAATTTAACATTTCCGGAAGACATTGGCAAAATAATTTGATTAATTTTACTCAACTTGCTGATAGCTCCTCAGATAGAAAAAATTAAAAGTGTGTTTGATACCATCATCAACTTTACAGTAATTAAGTTACTGTAACAAAGCAACTGGCTGTTCGTACCTGCCGTTGGCGTGTCACATGTGATATTAGTCACGACACTTTTGTTCCCAGGTCCAACAGACGTAGATGCCTGGATTTGGAATTTGTATAGGGAGTATGGCAGTAAATCGCTCTTGTTGACAGAATATGACCTCTGACCTCCATCAACTTTATCTTCATCATACTTGTCAAATATTAGATTTGCGTCATTTTGCACCTCAGGATCAGAGCGTTTGTATGTGTGACGTAAAATCTTAGTAAGATGAAAAGAGAAAAATAAACAAATAGGGAAATTGTGGATGTTTCAGTGTTCCGTACGTAAACACAAAACAGCACATGTTTACTTTAACAGTTACCTCTACTGAACTGTAGCTTGCAAAAGAAAAACAAGAAGTAATCATAAAATCTTCCATTCTGATAAAATGATTTGTCATATTTTGTATATTTCAATGTATTGTAAGGTTGCACTGCAAACATGCACACTGCCTGCCTGCCATGAAAACATACTGGTTCTCCTAAGTACATTCCCAGTGTATATATGTTACATGGTCTATATTTGAGGGAAAGGTTTACACACCTAAATGTTTGTGGTTACCAGGTGAAATTTAAGGACTGAATAAATTGAAAATTACGGCTAACAGAGTTTGGGTGCAACTCTTCACCCATGGAAGGATTCAATGAACACAATATGAGAATATAACCAATAGAATTCTATTGTACAGCATGAATAATTCATTCAGAATCATAACGAATGTCTAGATGTTTAAGTTTTTTCCATGAACACTGACAGGATTTTATAGGTTGATGACAGGTTTTAGTGTCAAATGTCTTCATTTTGTCCCCACCTTGATATTTGTAGCTTTTATACAAATATTAAATTCAGGATGAGAAATGCTGACTCCGCCCTCCTCTGTTAAATCCGAAAACATTATCCTACCGTGTATGTTAATATGATACCATTCTCCTCCATGGGTCTATACCATGTGACAACACAGGTTGGGCCTTCGTTGTTTAGTACAACGTTGACTGGCTGTGATGGAGCTTTAACAGAAAGAGAAATAATTATTATGAACAAATTGCCAAAAGAGGTTTTATCCCGCTGTTATGCGGTTAAGTGTACTGGCATAGTGGTAGCCTTGTCTAGGTAAATACCTAGGTGTGGTATAGGTTCTATTCCCACCAGGCACAAGTTTATTGTTTCAGTTCCGGCTGATCCAGTTGGTATTACCCTCTAGATTCCTTTTCTGTGTTTTCCCTTCCTGACTCCAAGTCTGAAAATGTCTTTATATGCTTCTTTGTAGAATTCTTTGTATAGTGGCAATTAAACGTAAACGGTTTGTGTCTTGGGGTTGAGTGAGTACCACCTCTAATGATGCCAATTTCATCAATCATTGTAATGTTCATGAACTGTGTAAATCTTGTAATTTCTTGTTACTTACTTGATTCAGCAGTCGCCTTGATGATGCTCATAGAATCGTCACCCATCAGTTCAACTCCACCTTCCACGCTGAATGCAGTGACATGAAGAGTGTAGTTTGTGAAGGGTTTGAGTCCAGACACCACTAGGGAAGTGGGTGCAGGATCCCCTGGCCCAGGAGCTGCAACATTTAGTGCAAATTGTATAAAACTCTACAAAACTTCCCAGAAACAAATAATTATATTTTGGTATATAAACATACCTTTTTAATGAAGCCTTTTTAAATTATTATTTTTTTTTTTCTCTTTTCCTTAATTGTACTTTTGATGAGAACCAAGCCAGTTAGGCTATATTCCTTTAATTAGTATAGGTAGGTTAAAGGCGTCTGTCTCCGGGAAAGATCGAGACATCACCGATGCCAGTGGGGGTACATTGACATAGATCCTCCTCTAGCGGGACAGACGTAACCCCATACTGAGGTTTGGGAGCTGGCTTGGCAACCTCATCTGTTCTGAATTATAAAAAATAAAAAATAAATAAAAAAAGGGATTTGTGTTTAATTTCTTGTTTGTATTTATATCTGTTTATTCTATGGCGTGTTAATTTTTTGTTAGGCGCTTTTGATCATTTTTAAATGGAAACAGCGCAATAGAAATGTTTAATTTATATTATTATTATGTTCACTGCTAGAAGGCTACAATGTGTGTCCAGATCAGATATCAGCGAGTGTTCCCAGACGGTATTATTCCAGACAGAACATCGCGTGGTTTTGTGGCATTTATATGCAAACGTGGGTAGAATTTTCATGACGGTACCAATTTTATGTGACACCAGATGCTGGTTAAATGGCAAATACCTTAATATTAAGCATGACAAGATTTGGTCTTTGAACATCAATGATATAAACCAACCATGATACGAATACTTACTCTTGTACGTATCTGTTACACCACCTGTTACTGTTACTTGATAGAAAACAATACGTCCTCTCTTCATAGCAGGCTCATCCCACGCCACATTGAGGGTATCTGATGTGAATGCTGTCACTTGAACATTTTGAGGCACACTAGGACCTATAAAACAGTTAAACAAGTGATAAATCTGAACATTGCAATTTTACTTGGGAAAAGAAAAGAAAAACTTTAAATAACACACTTCTCAACATTGTCACCAGAAGCATGTTTTATCACCAGAAGCATGTGTTTATAGGAAATAATTACATCCTGAAATAAATTGTTGATGGTTCCCACCTTAAATCAATTTCATTTCAAATATGTGTTTTCTTTTATATTCACAATGATCCAATGAAAACAGGTGATTCATCTTTAAGCATTATGTATAGCTTTTAATACTGAATACCAATAACCACATAATACATATTGCCTTAAATCGTTTGAAATAAAAAGTACGTTTTACAACTGATCTGTACATTTTTCATCTTATTACATTGTTTTGTTAACGACAATTCGTTAATGACAATTCATTCATAAATTTTGATCACCAAAATGAACAGAAACATGATAGTTTGTTACCCAAATTCTGACATACATAATTGGAAAATAACATTTTTAAACCTCAGTCATAAATATTTGTTGGCATCATCAGTCACACTGTAATAACTGATGCCTTTTGAGAATACCCTGAGGTATAAACTACAATAAAGAGGTCAAGATTGTGTATATTTAGATTCATGCTATTTTCTTACCAGCTTGCTTGGTTGTTACTGGATTTGTCAGTATTGCCGGCATACTATCTCCAACCTTGTTATTACATATAACCTGCATTGAGTACGCGGTGAAGGCTTCTAGGCCAGTAACACGATGAGACTGAGCAGGGTTGGGCGTAAACGGTGTCCATTCTCCAGATCCAGATATTGTATAATTCACTCTACAGGTGAATGGAAGGTTACCATCATATGTGACTTGCCATGTTACATCAACTTCACTGGCGCTGACGGCAACAGCAGCCACATTGCCTACTTCTGGTATCTCTGGAAGATGTATCAAGTAAACAGGAAGAAAAAGGAATAATTGTAAGAATATGAAGATGTAGATATAAATGCACAAAATGGCTAAAGTTTGCCCGTATGCTGGAGATAAAAAGCCATATAATTAATGTAAACTCACTGAAAATCACAATTTTTGTTCATCTGGTTTATTTCCCATAACTTGCGAAACGTTATGTCAAGTAAAAATACAGATACGGTTAAATGGGAAAAAATAAAGCAATTATTGACATATACAGATAAATAAACAGCACAATTATGAAGAAAATGCAGATAAGTTGGCTTCCCTTTAAGTCCGACCCCGCATTACGCGCCGTGTAATACAGACCGCAAAACAGTTGATTACAAAAATGTATTAATAAATAATAAGTCCCTTCCAACCACAACTCCACCCAGAATTACAAAACAAGAAAAGATTAACAATTACAGTACAGATAACCAGAATTTCAAAATCCACTGACTCTACTTAACCTGATTTACCCTACTTTTACACGTTACATAACCAACTTGATCAACGACAAAGAAAAGAAAGTTTCAAAGCATATGCAGTTGATTTTGCGTATGATTGTATATACATGTACATTACATCATATGAATACAGTGAGCGTTTGACTTTGCGTACAATGTATGTACATCATGAACACCACTCAAAACCACTGTTTGGATTTTAATATTTGAAGACAAGCAGATATCAAATAACGTTTAAAAAACTACAACTGTATTAGCGTCTTCATATAATAGTTGATGTGTTTTTATAAAATGCGCGTTCTTAAATAAAACGCACATTGTGCAAAATATGTCCCTTTGTTGTGCGAGTACAACAAAGGAGCGTGGCTAAGTCGCAAACAGCATGGTGGGGTATACTTACCAGTGACTATGATTTGGACATCTCGTGTATCTGATGAATTATCTTGGTTCTGCACTTTGCACTGATATGCACCATTATCATTACGTACAAGATTGTTGACATTCAGAAAGCTTGTCCGTTCAAGATCTCCATCAGATGTCTCCGTTATTGTATACTTGGCATCATTCATGATAGGAATTTGATCCGAGCCAAAGTACCACGTAATGGTAGAGTAATTTCGGACATACACCTTGCAGTAAATTTGAACAGTCTCGTCTAGTCTCCCCTCCACAGGATCAGACACTGTTATGATTCTCCCTTGTACTGTTAAGGAAACAAGAACAAAAGGAAATACATATTTATCAGTTCTTTTTGAGACCTTTTTTGAGAGCTGGCTTTGGAAAAAAAAAATTCCAAATAGCTTCCCCATTGCTTCCTCAATCTAGATATAATGTTTATAGGTCCGTAACACCTACGTTAACAGTTATATTCTTTTCAAACATGTCAAAGGACACTTTTAGCGAGTGTATCCAGCTAGACATTCTAGAAAATGTTCTCTTAAGACGTACATATTCTGGAAAATTTTCTCTTGAGACGTACATTTGTAAATAAATCCGCCAAATTGTGTTTCCAATGCATAAATGATATTTTAAAATATGACAGATTAAACGTGTCCCTTAGAATAGCAGTTGTAGTACTAACACATAGACTGGAGTGATCTAGACTGGAGTGATCTAAGTTAAGGCTTAAATGCTATACAACATTTTAGACTCACATCATTTAAGTTCATTGGTTATTGGATCGCTGGTTACGGTGACTCTATTGACTCCATTTACAGTCAAACGGTTACAAGTGAAGGGTTTTCACTGAATATAAAGCACTTCCAGCATATACGAGCCCATAGTCTCCCAATACCTTAGTCTCATAGGCAGGTTGTATATTCATTTCTAGAGGGCTACAATGTACAAGGAGCAGATCTAGTCTGATAATATTACTCACCAATTACTTTTAGCATGTATGTCCCAGTGACAGGTGTCATTCCCTTTGCAGTTGCTGTACAGGTATATTCACCATTATCAGCTACTGTGGCATCATTAAATATCACCTCATACAGTCCCTCACCGTTCACTATAGCGTTGTAAGAAGTACCATTGGGATATGTGATTGTCACTGGTAACATGACGTCTCTAGAATGAAGATTAACTTTACATTTCCATGTAACACGGTCCACTTCAGCTGTGTCTAAAACTGGATTAGGAGCTGGTTCAAGCGTTACTTGAAGATTCCCTGTAAAAACAAATTCAGGTAATGTGGAATTTTCATCTCCTGTAAATTCAATTGGGAAATTATTTTAACTAATTTGCATCTCTTAACATAAATATTTCAAGGGATGTTTGATACCATCAACTTAACACCAATTAAATTGTAATATGTAAAATTGTAATCCGTTATTTGTTTTTTTAGATTACCAATAGTGTATAAGGGATTTAAACATAGATAGATAGAATAACATTTTTAGATATTTTGTATAACGGTACCTTTACATCAATAAATTATATAGCCAATAATTTAATCTGTAATATTTTAATCAGTAAAATTTTGCAAAATTACCAAATGTTCACAAGTTATGTACCATGTCTATAAAGATTACTCAACCATATCTGCATTTTAGTTTATATTAAAGTGAAACACAAGTATTTAGTAACGTTACAATATAATGAAATTATGGATAAATAATGTCTTACGTTTGTCACAATCCTTGTCAATAAATTCAGTGTCATTACAGGAGCACATGCCATTGACATTATTACAGATGACATCATTAGATCCAGAGTCAATTGGTGCCACACAGGTGCAGTCCATCTCACAGTTGAAGCCATAAGTGTTTACACATGCTATATATGATAAAATTAATATTAATTTTAAAATTGGCAAACCGTTCTTCATCATGAATCTTGAAGTTTAAGTGATTGCATATAATGACTTGATCAGTGTCACATAAAATGTGTACCGTCATGATGCTTATAAATACCCTTGCTTATAAATGCATACAAAAACATGTAATATTCTGTCTGGGAATTCCCCATGTCGAATCTACTCAAGAATGTCAACAAGTGGTACAATTTTAGTGGTCAGTGGTTAAAAACTGGGTGTCAGGGGCAACAGCTAAGATCAAGACCTATATTAATCAGACCTGAAAATGTGTCACTTTGTTATAAAAAGAAGACTTGATCTTGATAAATTATATTTTCATTTGATTTTTATTTATTGTTGAATCTAATTTTAATCAATGCTACAATGATGTAGGCCTATTACATTCTTGAGAGACTGGTGGATAAATCTATGGATATAAATATAAATGTCAGTATAGTTGCGTATGTACCTGTGCACGCTGTGTTACCAACACCAGTATGACCATCACCTTGGTAACCATCATTACATTGACATGTAAATCCTCCATCATTGTTACTGCATTCAGCATTTTGGTCACAGTTATGTATGTTAGGTGGCATGTTTTCACATTCATTAACATCTACAATAAATAATCAATTAAGACAGTGATTAGTGCATCAGGGCAAATATAAGAACAAAATCATTTTTTATGAACATCAACAAAGGAATAAGTAAACTATAAACTGTTGAAACTCTCGTCAGTCAACCTCCATATGGGAATAGTACGTTTTTAAACTTAGGAATTTGTGACAATTTCACCACAATTTCTGATCCTATGCACATCCCCATTGAAATATCCTACCCCACTGGCAGAATGTGTTTTTAATCAACTTTTATTCATTCTAACATAATAATTTGTAAAATAAACTGCAAAAAGACAAATGTTTAATACTGATGACTTTGTTTTGATGTGGAAATATACAAAGGGAAAAAGCCAAATCATGGAGAATAAATAAGAAATAAACAAACCATTTATAGTCAGTTGGTAGGTGCCCTCTTTAACCATAGCTGGTCCTCTTGGTGTGACCTGACATGTATATACACCACTGTTTGATGGATGCACATCAACCAGTGTAAGCTCATACAATCCATTTGATATGTGCGTCATTGTATTTGAATCTGGTGTATCTGGATATATCAAGCCTACTCCAACTATGTCATTATTTGGTAGATTAGCTTGACATTGTATTATCACATTATCCGTGCTGCTTGTGTCAGAAATAGGGCTCGGTGGACTAGATGTTACCGATAAAACCATTAGTTCATCTGTAGACAAAAAATTTCAAATAGGTGTACTCTTAATAATGAAATCAAACAATACAATAATATACAAATATTGACTCAAGTGGAGTGGAGACACAAACTACTCAATGACACATGATCTGTGTTCACCAATCACATGATTAGGATGTGTGTGTTATATAATATAAGATTTGATTTTGATTTTTACCCTTACACTGACGCTTTCTGAGTTTCTGTGAAAAACTTTCACAGGCGACTCGTGCGGGCTTCGAACCCATGACTTCCTGCTTGACCACTGAGCTTGCCCGATGATAGGCCAGATAGAATCCTATATGGCAGCAGATACCACAATTTGTATAAGGGCAAAAATCAATTGTTTATCACACGAGACAAGAATTACATCAATTAATATAATCAAGTTTACTGATTTTTATTTCCTACCTTTATCACATTTTGCACCAGAGAATGCTGGTGTACAACTACAGATACCAGAACTTTGATCACAAGTAGCACCTGTCACACAGTTACATCTCATGTCACAGTTTGTCCCGTAGAAATCACTTTCACAATCTGTATTAATTAGGCAGTACAATATGATTACAATTTGTCTGCAGTAGTTGTAGTATTCATTTGATTAAAAAAAGAATTATTAAGTTCATATAATATAATCGTGCAATAAAGCATTTACTTGTCACTTATGTCACTCATTTGCATGTGCAGTTACATGCCTGGAAAAGTAACATAGTTTATGTAAACTGGCCAAGAGAAGTCATTATAAATAACTGACATACCGACAGTCAATGTGAGGTCATGAGTTGTCATAGTTGGCATTCCATCAATAGTTGTAGTTATTTCACACTTGTATGTCCCAGAATCACCTGGATGAACGTTACTCAACGTCACTGTATACATGCCATTTGATACAGTATGTGGAAGTGCTGTATCACTGGGTGTCTCAGTAATCTTCACTGTGACATCATCAGCTGGGAGATTAATGGCACAAGTCAGTGTTACTTGATCTTCTCTATTAGTAGTGTCGGTAACGGGAGACAGTGGACTAGAACTCAGGAGTACTGTCAAATCATCTGTAATGAGAAATATGATGAAATCATACAATCATCATATAGATTGGTGAATTTTTTTTTTAAATCAAAAAATCAAAAAATCAATTATACAATCATCATACAAATCATACAATCACCAATCATCTTATACAATTTACATGTTCTTAATGACTTTATCAGATGATAATAGCTTTATAATATCAAATTGTTGAGACAAATCAGCATTTTAATTTGTAATTACCAGTACAACTCAACTTGAGTCATACTCAGTCAGTAAATGTAATTACATTTATCTAATACTGTGATAGGATGATGAGTAATATTATTATTATACAGAGTGTTGGCTTATAACCATATGTAACATACATGTATGCTTATGAGTGACAAGCCTCTACACTTATAAGTTAGTTCTCTGACTTAGTTATGTATTTCATTGTCTTTAATTATCGGTACTGGTAGTGTTTCTGCTAAAATATAGAGAACAAAAGGTTTTGTTTTCAGTTAATACCCGTCTTCACTTAGCAAATCAACATACAAAGAACAGAAGCCCGCAATTTACTAATGTTATTGTGTAAAGCCAGCTCAGATCTTTCTGGACTAGATAACTAGGACCAGCTGGCATTGCTTCAGCTCTTCCTGGTGGATAAATACAAATTTTGAAGAAAAAAGATGTGGCATAAAACGGGGTTTTATCTGATCCAAGGTCTAATAAAAAATGATGGACTATATTAATAGTGATTGTTACCAGTGATCTACTTACTCTTGTCACATACAGCAAACATACAGGTGCAGCCGCCATTGAATTGATCACAAACAGCTCCCGTCACACAATTACAAACTGAGTACAAAAATATAAATCACCATTTCATTTTCTTTATTTGAATAATTATTTACATTCAGTAAAACTCAATATCAATAAGTTGTCCATCATTTTAGGAATGCTGCAATGTGACAGTATTAGAATATTGTGTACCTTATTTGCATTTCCATCCAATATTCACACACTTGTGACAGTCCCCGAAATGCATACTGGGCTTTTCTTAAAGTAACACTTCTGATCATGATAGACTTTGTTCTCTCTTTTTTTTACAGAAAAAAACAACAAATTTCAGGATGTTTGTCTGTACACTTATAATATACTACCTTTGAAAGACCATTTTCTGCCTTAAACATGTACCTCTCATCTTGTGAAACAATGCACACCAAATATTGCTCAATAGTGCTTGAGAAAACATTTAGATTGGGGTTTATCTGCTCAGTGGTGCACATCGTTGCCCTCTAGCGGTGAATTTGCACCACGTGTCTTGATGATAGCTAGATGGCATCAAGTGAGCGTTGTGTGTATACTTTATGCGCGTATGCTATTGTACTATGTACGTGAGTACTTCTGGCCAGCGAATGATCGCTTGAGATATTCCGCGCATATGCACATCAAATGCAAAATACGCTAAACGCAATGCCTGCTATCACTGCCATTTCACCCACAGTGATCTAACAACATGTGCCCTCAACAGCTCATGCACGGTGCTGATAGTACTGTTTGTATTGGTGTTATTTATCGAAGGTGTTAGCGTGTAAATCTGTGTTGAATTCATATCTAACTGTATATCTGGTTGTCCGTTTGCTGTTTTAACTTAGATGATTTTCTGTTCTTCATTTCATTTTAATGTTTAAAATAAGCCTTATTTATTAAGTATAAATTTTACATAACTGAATTTTTTAACTTGAATGAACGTATGAACGTATTTTTTTTTTCTATTTGTAAGTGGAATGTGTTTATTTTGGAACTTACAATTGTTAAATTTTACTCAATTTAGCCCTTGCATAACAGTTTAAATTGTTTTAACAAACCATGAATTGAAGTGGTATTTACCAGCGCAGGTTGTTCCATCCCCGAAATAGCCATCATTGCATCTACATACACCAGTACCACTACCATCATCAACACACATTGCATTGGTATCACAGGGTGAAGGACAGGTCACAGCTGAAAATAAATAATCATCATCATTTTGACATCTTAACAATTCAATTTTTTAACAATTTATTTGCCAAATCAATGAGTCAATGTCATCCATAATGCTGTGAATGTGGACATTGCAATATACTTCAGATCTTTAAGGCAAGTTGGAGCACGGACCTACATGTACATGTATCTTTGTATTACATGTACATATACTGTACTGTTTATAATGGTTAAAGCATCGTCGCCATAGGTGACTTTTTTAAAGGGAATTTGTTAAACAAAATTCAAAGATGCAATGTTTTTATGTGTGGTATTA
Source organism: Zoroaster sp. YZ-2022 (assembly GCA_029582265.1). Lineage (NCBI taxonomy): Eukaryota > Metazoa > Echinodermata > Asteroidea > Forcipulatida > Zoroasteridae > Zoroaster > Zoroaster sp. YZ-2022. The sequence continues at coordinate 60,505,515 of CM055817.1, forward strand.
CAAGAAGCAATGACAGACCTAATTGGCCCAGTCTTGCTACATGTATATAGACTTTTATTATTGGGAGGGGGAGGATTCTTTTTGGAGAAAATGAAACCCATATCCAGCAGAAAGGATGGTTCATACAAACATGTTTCGTATTTTGTATGGTAAGCGGAAATAGGTTGTCCAGCAGGGTAGAGGGTAAGGGTGGGTAGGGGTGTACATTCCTACCTCCTGTACCCTGTACACACCTTAGGGACATCGGGTTAAGGAGCAGAGAAATCTAAATGGATAGCAATGGTGTATAGTGTCTTACCATTACATGCTACTGGGAGTAGTATTAACACACAATTGGCGACCAATGCAAAAACTTTCAGGACCGCCATATTTGATCATCAGATTCTGTAGATTAAAGTTACATTTTGAATTACATGGGTTACTGAAAAATATCTAATGGAAGACTCAAGCCAATACATCAAATTACACAGCAGGATAAACTTTACAAGTACATGCAAAGTATGTACATAGTTCAGTGAAAAGCATTGACATTCTTATCATTTCCTGTTAATGTTTATTTTTTACAGGTACATGTACATATTACATGCAATCATGTATGTAGAGATCCTTCAAAATCACTGATTAAGATTTGTTAACCAAAGTGCCTTGTACATGGATGGTAGCAATTGGTACATTATGTAGATTAGGGCCCCCTATATAGTAATGTTTACAAACAAATATATAATGAAACTGGACTCATATCCAGACATGCCAAAGTTCAGAAATTTGAATCATCAAATGGAGACAAGACCAATGTTTTGATAGACGAAATTCAAGACCAATGCTATCGTGATAATATGCATAATAATCTGAACTCATACGTTCAGATTTGTTGAAAAAAAATTTGAACGAGAAGTCTCCAGGTTGAATAATGCTTGTTACTTTGTGCTCATAGTTTGTGAGCTTTAGATTGAATCCCAGTGTGATTGTGTGATATTTCACAATCATGACTCTATGGAAACAGAAATAAAATAAGGATGTACTTTGATAATTCGATACAGTGAAATATGTTGTTTTAAAAAAAAGTGAAACAAAAACCAAAATGTCTGTTTTTGGATCACCAATGATTGTAAATATAATATCTCTTTAAATTTAACTCGCTCACTTTGCAGTACAGAGAAATATTTCCTGCAATACCGTTTATTCAAATTATGATATATTTATATACAAATTGCCTAATGACACTCAAACAATTACAGCATCTGCAACAGCAATACCAAAGCTTGCAAGTGCAAGACGAATTGTGTAATGCATGGTGGTCTAGCTAATTAGCAGAATACTTAAAAATTGACCTTACGTTCCCAGATATATTGTCTATCAATTACATTAACAATGAACTACAGTTAGCCATACTTTTATTCTATTTTATGTGTTCAGTTTGATAACACATTATGTCTATGTCAGACTGTTCGATTATAAACTATACAGTAACTTAACCTCAATACAACCTGAGCATTTATTTGTGAAGTAGTCTATGTGTATAACGTATGCCTACATAACTGTGTATTAAATAGTGTGAAAGGACATATTTTCACGCTTACTTTCCAAATAATGTTAAAATTTGGTAAATTATGGAGTGGACGTCATGCATTACTGTGTGGTATCACATATAAACAGGTGGAGGTCCTCAAAACAAAAGAACGCGTGATGTATGTCCAGTGTATAATAATAATAATAATAATGTGTGGACTTATATAGCGCACGTATCCACCAACTAAGTGGTGCTCAAGGCGCATTCTTTTACGTGCATTACACAACACACGGGACCTACGGCTTTACGTCCCATCCGAAGGACGAAGCAATTATGGTTAAGTACCTTGCTCAAGGACACAAGTGTCACGACCTGGGCTCGAACCCACACCCTGCTGCTGGCAACACCAGAACTTGAGTTCGGTGCGCTTGGTAAAACATGTATTTGTGTCAGTACATGATCCACACCCTGATTAACGCATCAGAAAGAATCCGAGTAAATTTGGAGCGTCGAGAATATATTGATTTATTTGGATTTTGGATGTTTAAAGTGGACAGCTTGAATCCTTACCTTCGTACATGTACTTTGTAACTTCGTGACCTAAATTTTATTCATTATCTCTTAAAAATTTATGCTTGATAATGCATTGATTTTTTTCAACAGAAAATCTCAATTAAAAGTTGATTCCTTTCTTGCAAATTGCAAACCCAACAGAAACAAATATCTGTTTTTAATTTTAAGTCACATTTTTGTTGTTCAATTTGCATTTCAAATGGGGACAACAATTGATAGGTATATTAACATGGTTGAATCTTACATGTAACTGGTATTTGTTGAAATAATATTTGAGTTGTTGATTGAAAACCAGTGCCTTCAGGAAGTAACTGCAGGATGGGACGGTACCTGAAGGTGCTCAAGTGCTAGTATTATAGTCTGTCATCTCAGTCATGGATCCAACGTGTAGCAGTTTGTGATTGGCTTACGTATCAATTTATCACTACATCAGAAGTATAAGCAGCCACCTATGTGGGAGCATTATCCCAGATCAAAACAATGCCTCTTTTCAGGGCCACCATTCCAAGTCTTCCAAGGAGAGAATATTTCATTGCTGGTGATAGCCATCCCCCTCCATCAAATAAATATAAATACCAAGATAAAGCAAGTTTTGTTTTAATTGTCAGTTTTACTTAAAATGCCATTAAGTTGATGATGGTATCAAAGTCAAACATCTTTGTTTGACTATCATTTTGAAAAATGTAATTTCCAAATTAAGCACGTCTGATTAACTGTTCCAAACTTTGAGGTTATAATGAATATTATTATTTTTCAATGAATTTTCAGTATTTTCTCAATAACGACACAACATAATAAGCTGAAACTTTCACGGATTCATTGTATTATATATTATATCTTTATTTACATAAATACTATAGTGAATGATAAATACTACTACTACTACTACTACTACTACTACTACTACTACTACTACTACTACTACTACTACTACTACTACTACTACTACTACTACTACTACTACTACTACTACTACTACTACTACTACTACTACTACAAATTTATCATAAGTATGAAATATGTGTCAAGATTTTAACATGTAATTTGACATTATTTGGCAATTTGGCAATGTGTAAAATATAAGTAGTATGCAGTATTACAAGTTGGCAAGTATGATTTGGCATGGGTAACAGTTGATTTGAGTTTCTTATAAAATATTTTCTTTAAACACTTTCTAAATATTACAAAATAATTGTTCATTGTACTCAATAAATATGCAAACCATACAATTAATGAGTTTTGAGTTGACACACTAGGTGATAGCAGACTTAACATTCCCTTTTCTATTGGTTTAGTAAGTCTGAGCATGCTCTTCTTGATATAAAGAATAATGGAAAATAACAGGTATGTCTGCTGCCACCGTAACCTTCGCCCATCCTGTTCGCTCGCCCAAGATTCTTCGGCCAACCCAAGATTCCCAAGCCCGGCAACCCCCTCCAACCTATTATATCATCCAGGGGTTTGATCCTACATACAACTTAGCTCATCACCTCACCAATATCCTGTGCCCCCTTGTCGGCCAAACAGAACACCACATCAAGAACTCCACCCACTTCATCAAGACCATCCAGAACATCACCATTCAACCCACTGACACGCTCGTGAGTTTTTACGTTGAGTCTCTATTCACCAACGTCCTTACGGAAGAATCCAACCTCATAGCCAAGAATAGACTCCAACAAGACCCCAGCCTGCAAGACCACACCGACCTCATTTCAGAACAACTACAAGATCTCATCCACACAAGCACCACATTCACAAGTTTCAAATGGCGGGATGACTTCTTTAAACAGGTTGCTGGAACTCCCATGAGTTCCCCTCTATCTAGCAAACCTATTTATGGAAGAATTCGAAAAATCAGCTCTTCAGTCTGCAACCCACAAACCAAGACTCTGGCTCCGCTATGCTGAAACCCCATCGTTTTTTTCATATAGCCTCCGACGAGCAGTCTGCTTGGGATGCTCAAGAGTAGTAGATCTGTCCAAGGGCGACTCGCCATTTGAATGTTTCCACTGCGAGTGTACCTTGGACTTTAAGTGTTGTTTTAGCCTTGTCGGATGCGTCAGCTGCATTGGCGTGAACGCGCGCCCGACCCTGGCTTGCGATCAGCCGGGTTGCCATGCAGCCGCATTCGACAGGGTGAAACTTTTCATGGTCATTGGTCCCTCTTCGAACTCTGACTCTTCCACCGGGCCAATAGCTCCATTGAAGCGGGCCGCCCCTGTAAAGAGGAAAAACCTAACTGACTCCTCTTCGGAGTTGGAGAAGGAGCGGGGGAGGTAGAGGACACTCCTCAAAACCAACCCCCGCCCCAAAAGCTTCTAAGGAGCACCCTCCAAAACCCCGGAGAGTGCTCCAACGTAACCTTGATCCCGTGATGAGAAGACGTGTTTTTAATTTATGTAGAGGGTATGCCATTTCCTGTCTTCAGGAGTGTAATATTTCCTCTGCAGACGACTTAGCTTCCTGGCAGGCAGAATGGAGGGGGAAGATGTTTGTCAGTTTTGGTACATCCTTCTCTTGTGGTGCCATCATCCTTCTTCCTGCCGGGAGCACTTTTGTTTTTTCTGACCCTTCCGTTGATTCTGACGAGAGGATAGTTTCTGGTATTTTGTGGGCTTCTGGAGGAGGCGGGGGGTGTCAGACTGTGTACAGTCTATGCCCCTAACAATCCCAGGTCACGTCGTCTTTTCTTCGCGGAGTTAGGCTCCTATGCGATGGGTAAATTTCCTGTTATTTTAACAGGACATTGAGCTCGACCGTCACATTTCTATGATGTTCTAAAAAGGACACATGCACATTGCAAGAAGAGTGTGTAAGCGTCGCATTAGGATTCACGCGTCGCACTAGAAGTGTTATCGCGGCGCATTAGAAGCGTTTTCGCGTCGCACTAGACGTGTAGTCGCGTCGCACTGGAAGTGTTGTCGCGTCGCACTAGAAGTGTAGTCGCGTCGCACTAGAAGTGTGTCGCGTCGCACTAGAATTGTAGTCGCGTCGCACTAGAAGTGTGTCGCGTCGCACTAGAAGTGTGTCGCGTCGCACTAGAAGTGTAGTCGCGTCGCACTAGAAGTGTTGTCGCGTTGCACTAGAAGTGTTCACCATTGCAGTTTTTTTCTCGTATGAAGCGCCGTATGTGACTAAATTTCGACTAATTAATATACAAGACTAAAATAAATGTAAATCATATATTTACTAGAAAAACCAATTATACAAAAGCGGCAACCAGACTGGTTGGCAGCTAGCATGCATACGGTACTAAACATGAATTTTGGGATTTATATTCCTTTAAAAAAGTCCTCCACAGCCCATACATTATTGTTTTACAGAAAGGTTTTGTTTCTGAATTTGTGTTGTAGCTAACAAAAATGTTGCTAATCCTGTTACAAATATTTACAACCTAAACCTAGTCTCGATCCCAACTACCTACTTGGAAGGTGAGCATTCTAAACCACAAGACTACCATGCCACTCGAATTTGGCGCTACAGAAGAACCTTTGTAAAATGTATTTATAAAATAATATAAATTGTTCAGAAAAAAATTGCGCAGGCCTACAGGGTTCACTCGTCCCCACTGCCCAGGGCCGTCGCGAGCGGGGGCAGGGGGTTGGGGTGTCACACCCCAATAATTGTTCTCAGTCGGCAAATCAAAGGTACTAGAGCAAGAGTTGGTCCAAAATAAATTTTCAGTCAGCAACATTTGTATGTTTTATGTACTGATGCCTCTTTTCACAACAAACTATTTTAAAGCAGAACCATACCCTATGGGCACACCATAATGTAATTATATGGGGGGGGGGGGACTAGATGACAGATAATTAAAAGCAAAACGACACAAACAGATGATTTTATTTTAGGCCTACTGTTAATTTAAAGGAATATTGTGTACATGTTGAACACTGTCCCAAATAATTATGTCCCACAAGTTGCATTTTGAGATAATCAAATTTGTTACTATATATTAACTATAGGCAGGAACACATTTATATATGTTATGGAATACATCATTCATCAAATGTTTCTTTTGAAGCATTTTTGTCTATAATTTCAGTATAACTATTTTTTCAAAATGATTTTTTAAAGTTCATGAGACAAACATTTAACATAATAAACAACCTGAATGTTTTTTCTTTATTGCTGAAGCTTTCATATAGGCTGGAGTTATGCATCAACAAAATAATACATTATCCTTACAGAAAAGAAATATATTTTACTACAGGTCAGTAAGTCTGACCAAGTTCCAATTTTCAGTGTAACTTTGACTTGTGTCACCATAAAATGACACAGACTCAAGGTTTGAGGAATACGTGTCTGCTATGAAAGTTTAATAATACAAAGTTGATGACCAGTTGTAACAGTTGTACCTAAAGAATTGCCAATCATGAAAACTTGTTTTGACATTTATTAGTATTTCATCAGTAGTGTTACTTTCCTTCTGTTTCTCTGATTTTTGGATGTTACGAACCTAGAATAGTGACTGGATTATTTTAATTTCTGATTATTACTTAATTCCTATTATTTTACTTTATTGCATTTTCCACTTTTTTTGATTGTTGCTGATTCCTCAGTTAAATCAAATTACTTACACTTTTATTGTAATCTACTGAATGACAGGTTTTATAATTCATCTCGTTTCCACTAATCATTTTGTTGTAAAATTAATGTTTCCGAGTTATTTGTAAATTTATAGCCCACCATTGTTCAGTCACTGTGAGAATTAGAAACCCTAAATTCAATGTATTACTGGTTGCAGGTATTCCAGATGAAGACCATCTATACTTATGCCTCCAGTTTTGCAATTTTCTTAGTTTCCATATTAATTGTGTTAGTACTGGTCGTTATATTATTAAATTCACTATCGAATTTTTTGATACAAACGAACAGTGTGTATATTGTCTATTCATGCCATAGTACAGTGTCACTTCTTATCATCAGCCAAGGTATGGCCTTGGGTGGGTTTGTTTACATTCTGGCAGAGACCTTTGGTCTGCCTATAGGGACTTTGGTTTGGTATGGTAGCTCATTAATATGTTAGGGCTAGCCAGATATTTAAGTGTTTGGGACTGATGGAATAAGCCACGAATATGTATAAAACATAACTTATCACTGGCTGAAATATCGCGGCATGGTAATTTTAGTTGGCAGAAAGAAATCGCCCACCCCTCTTGCTGAGGACCTGGTTGGTGAACCCAACAGGCCTGTGCAATATTTTTCTGCATTAAAGAATTTATATTATTTTATAAATACAATTTTATTAAGGTCCCTTTGTAATTAATTCACCAACAAATTCGAGCTCACCTTCCATGTAGGGAGTATCGGGATCGAGACTAGGTTTAGGTTGTAAACATTTTTTGTTTACTACAACACTAATTCAAAAACAAAACCTTTCTGTATAATAATAATGTATGGGTTGTGGAGGACTTTTTTAAAGGAATATAAATCCCAAAATTCATTTTTAGTACCGTATGCATGCTAGCTGCCAGCCAGTCTGGTTGCCGCTTTTGTATAATTGGTTTTGCTAGTAAATATATGGATTTACATTTATTTCAGTCTTATATATTAATTAGTCGAAATTTAGTCACATACGGCTCTTCATACGAGAAAAAAAACTGCAACGGTGAACACTTCTAGTGCGACGCGACAACACTTCTAGTGCGACGCGACTACACTTCTAGTGCGACGCGACTACACTTCTAGTGCGACTCGACACACTTCTAGTGCGACGCGACTACACTTCTAGTGCGACGCGACACACTTCTAGTGCGACGCGACTACACTTCTAGTGCGACGCGACACACTTCTAGTGCGACGCGACACACTTCTAGTGCGACGCGACACACTTCTAGTGCGACGCGACACACTTCTAGTGCGACGCGACAACACTTCTAATGCGACGCGACAACACTTCTAGTGCGACGCGTGAATTCTAATGCGACGCTTACACACTCTTCTTGCAATGTGCATGTGTCCTTTTTAGAACACCATACAGTTCTGATTTCACGTCGTGTGGAATCGGAGCCGAAGAGTTACGTCGACTAGTGTCCGAAACTTCTATCGAAGACTGCTGGCGGTCTTTGAATCCGTCACAACGTTCTTATACATGACTGTGAAGAAGGGATTGGTTCACTCGGTGAATTAAAGGGATAGCTCGAAGGGTAGCACACATAGACAATGGTATTGATTCGTTTGAGTGTTTATTCGTAGAATCACATCAGTAACACATCATTGGTATATCGGTTAAATGCTAGTTATGAGGCTTGATGGTTTGTGAGACCTAAGTGTAACCTCTTCAGCTGGTCACATAGGAAGAAAAAATGCAAGTTTGAACACACTAACAAAGGAGTCTCGATGAAACAGTCCTCAAGCTTAATTAACTGTTTATTCTGCCTCTTCACTTGAAACAATGACAGCCTTTGGTCCTGTGTCAGCGGTTCGCTGTAACAATAAACAAATGAACAATAAACATGAAAGGGCCTAACAATGGTATCTGAAGGCATTAACAGACTATACTCATAACACACTGTGACTAAGTTAACCTTAATAAATGCATAATCGAATATTGATCCGAGTCAAATTACTTATTCTAGGCTACTTCTTGTCTTGTGTACAATATCATTAGCTTCACCTAGGCAAGTGACAGTTTTTCTATGCATACATGCGTATTTGATTTAATGAGAGAAACACTTAAATGGCATGAACCACATTAAACACACAAGTATTAGACAATCTAAATGTGTGAGGGTAAATGACGCATTATTTCCTATGTAAGGTCCATGTAGAACTACACACACAACGAACCATTTTTTGTACATCACCAAACGTTAACAATGATAAAACAACCCAAATTCCTTATATCTCACTTGCCTATATCTTCAATTATTAATTATGTATATAAGAGGAATCTTTACTTTCTATGAACTCACCAACTGTTGCATTCCTAGGAGCTGTTAACAGTGATTCTTACATGAAATCTTGATTCCTTTATCTTGACATCAGAACACAGAAGTTTCCAGAATCTTAACACTACATAGTTTGCCAAATGAGGGCGCTATAGCAGAATTATGCCGCTACACTAAGTTATTACTAGGTGATGCAGTCGTTGGATAACCGTGTTGGAAACAGTGATGTAAACCGTGGTTCTGTAATATAGTGTGAAATAAAGGAGTTTATGAGTTTACTGAAACGTACCTTCTACGATGAGAAATACATATACAACGGTGCGTATAGCCTATACACATAATCATATAACTTCACCAATTAGGACAAAACTTCTGGACTTAAATCTCGGTAATTAAATAGACTTGGAAAAGATCAGTATATATTATGAAATTGGAAACATTAACAAATCATTGATTGTACTCACGTTCATTAAAAGATGTGTAACAGGTACGAGCGCGGTTAGCTAACTCGACACCAGGACATAATTAATTTGACTTGTATTAAAATGGATAATTTGTTTATTCTTTTCCCGCTACTAGTGAAGGGATACGATTAACGCTGTATATAATATAAGTGGGATATAGGTGTTTTTGATAAAACTACCCCAAATAAAATAATAGTACAATGAAAAATTAAATACAATGAAAATATAACAATGAAAATATAATAAAAATAAAATAAATGAAATGGCCTATCTGGTGTCGAAACTCATATGACGGAATCGGGAATTGGTGATGGTGGCTGGAAGACGAAAGTTGGATGACGGGAAACAGTTCTTGTGGGGAAGGAGGGGCTTGTAGGACTTTAGTTGCAGAGGAGGGTTAAAGATGGAGACACTTGAAGCGAAAACAGCTCCTTATCCTTGATCAGGGGATAGCAGACTGTTTTCGTAAATTATCAATTGATGAACGATGATCTGTCCTGCAGACTCTTTGTAGATTTGCTCGGCCTAGAGCAGGGCAGGGATAAATATATATGTAAGTAGTGATGATGTAGGCCGGGCGCAATCCAAATGAAGTTGTCCGACAGAGGTAAAATTTGTTAACGGTGAAGAAAATACGCTCTCCTCTGTCGGTGTCCAGTGGCCAAGTCATATAAAATATTAACTTAATAAAATAAGAACTAAAAATTATACAATAAAAAATATACTACAGCTTAATCTCGAAACAAACAAGTCAATAAAAGTAACCTTGCTTGAGAAACTGTGTGTGGTCCTATTGTCACTCCACACTAGTCAATGCCCCTTTCAAGTAAAGTGGTTACAAGGACATTTCAGCAAGACCAGTGTCCAAGGCAAGATGACCAGTCCTGAGTTATAATCAAATTAGTGTTGCAAACACTATACCAAAAACAATTCATGGAACTATTAAAACATGAAAATGGCTTTCACTTTTAGGCCATTATTGTACATAATGAATTGGTTTAACTTGGCAATGAATTAAAGAATCAAAGTCAGTATTAAAATATTATAAAGAAAACAATAAAGTAAAATCTAAGAAATGTCAATCATAGCACTAACTAAATATCAGCTTGAATAAATGCAGAAATCAATTAAATCAATTAAATCAAAGAAACTTATAATGCAAGAACCAGTCCTTGCCTTTTATAATACTCAAAATTAATCAAAAAGTCAGATTTGGAATGAAGCTATTTCTAATCCTTGCAACATTGAAACAAATAAATTACTCAACCTAGCAAGGCCAGTTGAGGGTGGAAGATGGACCAAATTGTACTTAAATAACATATGGTTCTAGACAAAGCAAGGACAAGTGGCTGTGTATACAATAACCCAAAAACTGATGTACAAGCTTATTGTTTAATGCTTTGACTCCAAAGTGATTATATGTGACCAGAGAAACACAGTAATGCATGGTGATGAAATAATAAAATATACATGTGCACTAAAACATGTGAAAGGAAAATGAAAACCTTGGGAAGAGTTTCAGAACATAATGTAAAAGATGAATGTACCCATTCTCATGGTATTGGGTAATGTAGACATTAAATTAAATCTATTGAAGGAAAATCTAGTTCCAGTGCAGAAGATAAGACAAAATGCAATCTGCATTTTGCAAGCAATCAAAAGTAAAAAGAGCATGGAAAACGCAAGTCACAATTATTATATCAAACAGAGCTTTAAATAAAAACTATTGTTGTTGAACTTAATTAATATTAAATCCTAAAAACTAGCATCACACCACAGAAAACGTACAGCAGTTGCTTAAAGTCAATGAAAAACGACATCCGGTCTAAACTTTAGATAAAGAATGGAATCTTAAGCCTAGGAATACAAGTATGAAATAAAGTAAAATCAAACTCACCTAGAGCAGGACAGGGATAAATATATATTTGTAAGTGATGATGTAGGTCGGGCGCAATCCAAATGAAGTTGTCCGACAGAGGTAACATTTTTTAACGGTGAAGAAAATACGCTCTCCTCTGTCGGTGTCCAGTAGCCAAGTCCCAGAAAACTTGCTTTGGTCACTGACCTCTGGCCAGCTCTTCCTCAATGCCCTATGATTGGTTGCAAGGCCTGCTACCAATCACCCACTTACCACTCACCAGTCCGATCCAGCACCCATCCCTAGACTCGCCCTAGTCCTAGTTGGACATAGGTAAACTAGGAAAAGAAATGGGGGCCTGCAATTTCATCCCATTACAGATGGAATTAGGAAAGTTATGGTAATTTGGGTCACAATCACAGTCTATGAAACATAGAATGATTACATGAAATGATTACAAGCGTGAATGTACAGACTCTTGAGGGCGCTGTTTACTTTGTTCGCACAACGAGAGGATTTCGCACAACCGCCCCCACTTTTGGAACCCTAATGTGGAAAACAAAGAAAGTCTCAGATCTCAGATTAGTGAATGTTCATTGGTCGTTATCTTGTGAATCATCCGTTCCTTCGTTGTTACACTTGGGTAGTCTGACAAGTCGGGCAACTGGTCTGCTATACACTTTGTCATGGACTTGCACCTTAGCAGCTCGTACGTGACCATCACTGACTGGGTACGTCTCACATACTCTTCCGACAGGCCACTGTGATTTGATCAGCTGGGATCAACTATCATGACAACATCACCACAGTCCCTTGCATCCTTCTGCCATTTTCGGCGGAGCTGAAGACCCCTAGGGGGTCATTCCAATCTCTTTTGGTTTTCCACAGGTCTTGCACCAGTACCTTGGCACGTGCTGTGAAGGGGGATATGTAACCAATCGGGTAATACTGGCTGGCGATAATCTTCTCCTACTCGGTGGGTCTGTGTCTGTAACTGAGCTCATTGGTAGCACATTGCCATTGTATCCCATGGTAGCTTCGGGTGAGTCATTCTGGCCGAAGACTAGCCATAGCTCGTAGCCTTCTGATCGGGAGTGAGATGGAAGATCCTCCACTACCGATGGGATATTGCTGGCCCACTATCTGAATTTAAAGCAACCGGTTAAAAACACCTCTCGCATCTTTGTCACAAGTTCTTTGGCTTACAGTAGGGGTACTATCGAGGCAATTATCCACGTAGAAGGCCTGATCAACTGAACGAGCAACATCTTCATTTCCCTCCTTGTGGTCGGTGGCATGTTTGCGTAGTGCAACGGTGGCACAACACGGCTGCAAGTTGTGCCAAAGGGTAGAACCTGCCACTCATAGATTTCTGGCTCGGTGTCTCGCTTCATATTACGCTACACAAAACGAAGTAGAGGCTTGTCTTCAGGTAATAGTCTCACTTGATGAAACATGTCTTGGATGTCGCCAGATATGGCAACAGGGTGTTGGCGAAATCGGAGAAACACACCAAGAAGTGATGCCCCCAGTGTGGGCCCAGGTAGCAGGTGATTGTTGAGGACTTTTCCTGCATACTTATATATAAACAGTTGAACACCAAGCGGTGCTTTCCGTTGTGTTCGACAACATGATGAGAAATGTACCAGGACTCTTCAGTTTTCTGGGCCTCTTCATCACTGATGATTTTCACAAAGCCGGTGTCGATTAGTTTCTTGATAAGGTTATTGTGGATTTCAGCTACATCAGGTAGCTTTTAGAGATGTCTTTCATTTCGCTTGAGGTTTAGCATAACTGCATCTTTGCTAGCTTTGAAGTTGGTTTCATCCTTGGCACGTAGTAGAGGAGTGGCGTAGCGCTGGACTCCATCAACTTCTACTCTGACGGTTTTAGCTTCAAGTGTTGCTTATAGCTTGTTTGTCCTGTTTGGAGTGAGTCGAGTCACTTGCTTCTCAGAGTAAAGTAGTATGTCTGCCTGCCAGAGTCTCTCAACATTTTGAAGCAGATCTGAGGTCGGAGGCAACATCGCAGTGAACAAACACTGTTCTTCTGATTGGCATTTAAGCATGTTTGCTGGAATTCCCTGTAGGTGTGGCCAGCGTTTCTTAAGGGCTTCAACAGGATAGGAATACTCTGACAGGCACAAGTTATCTGCAGTGAACGCTCCATTAATGGGGTATCTGATGTTAGAATTGTTTTTTGATGACACCTGCAGGTTGACTGATTGACCAGCACATAGGAATGGCTCATAACGCACTGTAGCCAAGAGTATGTTGTCCTCCATCCCGGTAAGTTTAAGTCTCTGGATGGCTGGCGCCAGAATAATGGTTCTCATGGAACTGTCATCCAGTATAGCGTAGGTATCAATGACCCCTCCTGGCCCATGTAGCAGAACTTCTACCACTTTCAGCATGACGTTGTGTGGTTGGGAAGGTTGGTCGATGAAAAGGGCTTGTGTGGCTGCTCCTACTGCATATACCTTACTAGCTCCATTCTGGATCGCTTCATTGCATGTGTTGCAGGTTTTTTTAGGATGCAACACTCCGGCTTGTGAGAGCGTCCACATCTCCAGCACCTCGTTTTCTCCTTGATCCAGTTGATGATGTTTTCAACTGTCAGCTTCTTGAACTCAGGACAGCCATTAAGGTAATGTTCGGTGTTGTTGCAGTAAGGACAATATGCCTTAGGCTTGTCTTGACTCCTCTGTTTAGAGGAAGTATACTGCTTGTTTGCATTTGTTACAAACTCAGCTGTGGGGGAAGGATGATTCTTCTTCTGCAAGAATTTGTCCTTCTTATCGGCTGAATGAATGTCACTTCTATAGCTGACAGCGGCTTGGCTGGCAATACGCTCAGTACACGTGACTTGGTTTGCAGCCAATTAGCGAAGTGAGTAAGTGTGTATGTTGTGTCGGAATCTGCTTCAGAATTTCCTTGTTGATGCAGTGTTCCACAAAGCTGTCTATGTTGCTTGCAGGCAGTTTGCTTAGGTGCCGGTCGACATGGGAACCGCATCTTAAGTCTTATCCGCTTTCTCCCTCGAGAGATTGCAGCATCCCAACCAGGGAGTGGATGGCGAGGGCAAGGTTATCAAAAGATTCACTGTCACTGTACTTCACGTGGGGCATACTCAAGATGGCACCAATTTCGCTCTGTACCAGTTGCCTTGGCTGCCCATACTTTTCTTTCAGAGCTTGTAGTGCTACAGTGTAGGGCTTGTCCCCATGCATGAAGGCCTCAGCTAATTTCCTGATGTTCCCGCTGAATTTGCCAAGTAAGACCTGGTATTTGTATGGCTCGGTGAGGTGGGGATGAATATTGACCAAATTATCCAGCACCATCTTGAGCGAAATTTTTCTCCTTTTTGCTGCTGAAGGTAGAAAGTGTTGGCCTGGGTATGCCGTATGAAGATGCAATCAGCAGATCCGTGGTATTGGGCATTTGTGGTACTGGAGTGGATCCACCTGGATACAGTACATTTCCATACGTTGGCCATGCATTCAAAGGCATATGGGAATGGTTGTGCACCATGAATTGGGTAGGGTGGTGCCCAACTAAACATCTGCGACAGTGTAGTCGTGAAGGGAGGTTGTGTAGACGCAATTTGCAGGGTTGCGGGTTGCGAGGACATCGGAGTTCCTTCAGACGGGGAGCCTGTACAGACGGTGGTTGCTCCAAAGGTACTTTTAAGTTCTCCAGTTTTCTGCTGACGATCTGAGCAGCGGTGTGTGCTGGTACACATGTAGGGACTTCACTACAGTTGGCCAAATCGGGTTTTCTCTGGGGTTCAAAGTGGTGGACTGGTTCCCAGTGTGTGGGTCAGACGACGTGGCGTCTATAAATCTCTGGCCTCCATTGTTGATACTCATTTCTAATTGTTTAGGATCACCACTCGCGGTTCTGTTGATGGAAGATGGAGTCACACATTGAGGTTGCTCATCCCTTTGTTCTGCCTCAGGATTGCTGCTGACCATGGCTGTGATGAGCTGTGCCTCCTCCAGCTGCTGTTCTACTTCACGTAGTCTCCTTTTTCTGGAGAGTAGGGTGTTGAGAGTTTCACACTGGCGTAGGGTATTGCGTTCAATCTCCACGGCACGTTTACGAGCTGCGTGGGCTTCCTCTTCTGCGGCTACCGGTATTCGTGCAGCATAGGCTTGGTCATCTAATCGACGTAGCTCATCATCAGCTGCCTGATCTTCTTCGATTTGAAGTTTCAATTCCTCAAGTTCTGCTTGTTTTCGCCTTGAAGTGATGGATGTTTTACTCCGGTTGGAGTAATCGCTGCAGTGTGAATGTGATGAATTCCTACTCCTTTGTGAATGAGATTTGTTCGTTTGGATTTGAAACTATGTCCATCATCTGCTCTGTTAGTGGAAGGTTGGTGACCAAGAATAAAATCGTGAAGGTGTGCAGGAACACGTCTGTCACGAGATGATTGAGAACGGGTTTGGAGGGGAAGCACACTCGTAACCAGACCACTAGCAGCAGTCGTACCTGTGCCGATAACCCCAGTGGAAGATGGATTAGTGTCAACGATGGTGACAGTGACTTGAAGTGGATGTGCCCTGGTAGCTGGAGGAGCAACTGGCTCAGTAACACGGGTTTTGTCTACTGCATGGCTATCGTCGATAGGTGTTGGATTTATGCTCTCAGTTTCCATAGTATCTTTAGCTTTAGGAAGTTTTGATGAAATAACTCACCTCATTTTTTCTTGGGTCAGCACTCGGTGTGTTGACCGGCCGGCTTGTGTTGCACAGACTCTAGATTTAGTTGAGACACTAAAAACAATATCCCAGCAGTTCACAAATGAACAACTCCGAAGGTTTTAACAAGGTCCAAAAAACATAAAGATGTCGCTGTCCGTCTAAACGCAGCACATGCGTTATACAATTTACACGTGAGTTTACAGCAAAAATACAAATATTATGGTTGAAAAAGTTCAATGAAGTGTGGTTCCGCAGAGGAATGTTCACTGTTCCTTGCTGAAGTCTCAAAAAAAGAATGGCATCCAAACACAACCTGAATTTTCTCAGTAAGAAAATTGACGAACACTGCATGCGTGAAAGAAAACAAAACTACACTGTACAATATGTGACGGGTAGCACACAGAGACAATGGTATTGATTCATTTGATTGTTTATTCGTAGAATCACATCAGGAACACATCATTGGAATACCAGTTAAATGTTCATTATGAGGCTTGATGGTTTGTGAGACCTAAGTTATTACTAGGTGATGCAGTCGTTGGATAACCGTGTTGGAAACAGTGATGTAAACCGTGGTTCTGTAATATTTATAGGTTCTGTAATATTTATAGGAGTTTATTTATGAGTTTACTAAAACGTACCGACTACGATGAGAAATACATATACAATGGTGCGTATAGCCTATACACGTGATCATATAACTTCACCAATTAGGACAAACACTTCTGGACTTCAATCTTGGTAATTAAACAGACTTGGAAAAAGAGCAATAAATGTATTTTCTACTCTGATGTACCGGGGTTCAGCCTGGCTGGGGTTAAGCCGTATTATGTTACAACAGTTGAAATTGACTGCGCATACGGCTTTTGTGAATGTGTTCACATGGCGCTGTACCCGCATTTATTTTTGTAGGCATAAAAGTACTTTAGGCCCTATACCTGCCTATTTACTGGGTTTGGGGTTTTGGGGTTTTTGGTTTTTTGGGGTTTTGGATTTTTTGGGTTTTTGGGTTTTTAGGTTTTGGGGTTGTATTAAATATAAAACAATGTTTTAGGCTTAAATGCAAACATAACCCGGTCTCATAAAACATCCGGTGTTGGCCTGGTCTAAATTAGCCCAGTGTGACTCATGAACCCTCGATTATTCAAGCGTGTCACTCGGTTGTTTTCTGGACTCTGGCTCTGGATCACACAAAAGGCTGCCTAATCTGTTAAGTGCCTGACTATAAGATTATTCGCCTTGTGATTTTGGAGCATGAGAGAGACGCCAATTACTACAATTCAGGCATAATTTAGACGATTATTTCACTCATTTTACGACTTTTCCGTGGTAATTTGCGTTAAAAATAGTATTTGTTTCATGAGATGACTGATTCTGCACACAGATAATTATTTTTGTGCAATTTATTTTATTTTCACCCCTCTGTGTATAATGGAATGGTCCAAATGTGAATTAATTTACCAAACCCCCTTTTTTAGTGGAAAATTTTCAAATTTATTTAACTGACCTGCATCCCATTGAATACAGGGATTTTACGCCTCGGTAAGTTTTGTTTTTGTATTGGACATGCACTAGCCAACAGAGAGTCAGTCACACTCAAGCACTGTGTGAGGCAACATGTAAAATAGATCACTGCTGGTAGGGTCTTTTGTATATGAGTAGGATACTTTATTGCGGTCCTAGGCCACACCCCCCACCCCCCAAAAAAAAAAAAAAACCATCACCATCCTAATCACCATCCCCATCACCCCATCGCCATCATCCAAAACCATCCTCATCGCTTTAGGGCAATGATGATGACTCTAATAAAACAAATGAAAACTGAAAATAATAAAATAAGCTTCCATAAAAAAGTGAGAAATTAACAAAATAAAATCTAGTATTACTGTTAACACGATGGTCAACTACAGAACGCAGAGCCTCGCACAACTCAAAGAGTTTGTCGAAGGAGAAAATATTCATATGGGTGAGCCATCTGGCAAGTACGGTAGACCGATTAGAAACGATTACCTCTTGGCGGTTATAAAACATTTAGATAATTTACTGCCTAAAATTATTATTCCGTGCGAATGGATTTTAGTGGGTTCGATCGAAAAGTGTCATCTACCCAGCGTGGCAGGAGACAAATTTTGTCCGCTACATCAGTGGCGTATTCGTAAAGGAAAATCTATATCGGCTCCATGCAGAGGGTGTAACAAGGGTACTAAAACAAAGTCGCATTTATGTGCGAAATGTGGCGATTATAAAAATAAAATAAAAGACATTTCTAAACCGCGTTGAAGCTAGAGCTAGAAGAAATTTTAAACTCGTCATGGAATAGTTGGTTGATAAAATATTATAAAAAGTTGAATTATACACGGGAGGTCTTTCTTGGTCTTTCTAAACGTCGCTCTAAGGCTAGTTTATTATACGACTCGTCGTCGTTGTAAGATTTTTCTATCGAAAAGTTTACTTTAAATTCAAAAGTTTTTCTACAAGTTTTTCCTTGTCGACGATAGCTTTGACATCTGGCGGAGCGTCTTTAGGAGTAAACTTTGCTCGCTCGTCGTTGATTAACACAAATTCTTCTTGACTTAAACAACTGTCTTTAATCGCTTTCGAAACGTGATTGCCGATGGTGTTAAGTTTACTCTCGGCGAGAACTCTTATCTCGTCGTGTTTCTTTGATTTTTTACTGAGTTTGTATTTCTCGTATTTCATACCCATCGTCATACAGCCTGAACCGATGGCTACCCCTTCGAGGACGAATCCAACCGGCGCTGCTACAACGCTAGCCAGACTCGCAATTCCAATCGCTCCAACCACGACACCGCCGCATTCAGCCATTGTTTCTACGATAGATAAAGTCTTAATGATTTTATTGTATTTTTTATACGATCTCTCGCACTCATTTCTCTCTACGGAAATTTCTTTCTGGATTTCGTTGATTTTTTTGTAATCTATACCCATTCACATCTGGAGTAGCCGAGGTGTCCGTAGATGGTAATGTTGGATAGCCTACCGGTATATCTTTGAGCTACACGCATCAGTCATTATTATTTTAATAATACAGATTTTATTTTTTTAAATCAAGAACAATATTAAAACTTTTATATCGAAACAGATTCCCGTGTCTATACAACCAAAATAGGCTTCTTGATCTTCGGTCTTGAAGCAAATTCCACATTATAAATGCTGCGGTATAGCGATAAAGGAATGCTCTGGATCAAAATCATCGGTAGTGGAGAATATATAAGCTCGGTTGATTGAAAAGTTGCGCTTTGACGCGATGGAATAAAAATAATTTTCACCCTTGGTTCTTTTCGCAAAAATTGAACAGTATTCCGGTTCTTTGTTGAGGAAAAACAAGATTGATTCGTCGACCCTTTTCACTCGAGGTTTACAGAAAGATCACCCGTTAAATTTATCGATGGTATCGTTTCGCGAATTTCTCTCGTGGCAGTGCGTCCATTATAAGAAATGGTTGTTTTACCATCATCGATTGTTCCACCATCGTCATTGCTCGTACTCGTAAAACTCGGACCGTAAATACTCATTATTTATATTAAAGTATTTAAAAATTATTTATTAATTTCAACGGTTATAATGGCTGGCAAACCGTGATTATCAATGTCTTTGCCGCTTGAATCTTTAATTTTAAAACTCAATTCGTTTAAAGTTCCAGTCGTGAGATTTTTTCGTAATGGATTAGAATATTCTATCCAGGTACTTTCACCAAATATATTATCTTGTATGGGTAAAACATTTAAAATACTCGAAGGTTTACCATTGTAACAATTTTCACTTGTAGAAATTTGATCGCAATGAATATATTATATTGTTTTAAAAGGCTGCAAATCAAATTTTCCATTATGCGTCCCCATACTTAGTAATTGGTCCGAGAGCCCAAGTAAATTGGCAAGACTGGATGACAATTTTATTTTATACCTTGTATTCTTAATTTGGAGCGAAGATTCACCAGATTTTTCATCAATGTTAAATTCTAACCAGTGGGTGTTATTTACGATAATGTCGGTAATTTGTTTTATATTGTAAAGTCCCGGATTGATAAACTGAAAATTATCAGTTGGCTGACTTCCATCTTCACCTATTTTACGGCGCAATATTTTGTTCCCTCTTGCGCACATTATAGTAACCGACCCACAAGTTGACGGTCTTTAACGATATCCAAAGTTTACCATGCCGATTATCGATTGTATTATTATCTAATACGACGAACTTGTTAACATTTTTAATTTCAATCGTATGATACATTTTATTATAAACTAAAAGATAAAATAATGTTAGTTTATAAACAAAAATGACGCTTCCTTTAGCATTTCAGAGTAATACGTCGAAGCGGTATCAACAATCTGGAAACTTTGAAGCTGGAAGAATTTCTTCCAGCGACTTGTCCATTCAAAAGATTTACACATCCGAACAAGAATTGTTCAAGTAGAACTCGCCGATCCTTTTCAAAAGTACAAGTTGCCCCACGTCAATAGCGATGAGACTGTAAGTAGCTGGAATTCGTATCCGCTAAAGTTTTATCAGAATCAAATGAATTTTGTAACGTGGTGTAGTGAGTTACGAACATTTGCTCCATTCGAATCCGATGATTAGTAGTTTCTTCAAATTTCACGTCTATTATCAAATTAGACGATTGTTCAAAGAAATGAGCTGTCCCGCGTCTTTTCAAAATTTTGGGAGTGCGTTCGAAAACAATATAGACATTGGCGCGTATAATAAAATATGTAGAGACTTTCACGTCTCGTCGGTATCTACTAATTGGATGCAACAAGAAGATGGAAACTCGAGGGGATTGGGAATAGCATATTATTACGACAACGGTTAAATTCCGGTGCCTGGGAAAGACTACGATAATTCAAGCCTGCACATTCCGTTCTCTAACGAGAATGATTATTCAGACGCGACAAAGATGGACTTTGGGGATCATCCCTCGACGTATACAATCGCCTACATTTCACAGTCTCCCGACGCAGCGGGCTTGGGTTAAATTTATACTCGCGTCGGGATTGGCTCAGGGTTTTACGGATATAGGTATATATATAGAACGACTCTATAAGACTCTATAAGGACGTACGTTTACGCCGTGTTAGGAGCTCAAGCTCAAGCTAAAATGGGAATTCTCGTACCAGGTACCGGTTTAGATGCAAAAAGGGAATTCTTAAACATACGCGAGGCTTCGACCGATTCTCCGGTAGATTTACAATCCTCCATTCAGAGGTTCCAATATTCTTTACAATACGCTCGATCGCAGTTAAAATGTGTCATCGGAGAAGATTTATACCTTATTCCATCCGACATGAATTTGCGTATAGGTACGTACGTGGGATACAACAACAATATTTTTATTGCAACGCCGGATCTGTTGCTCGGATCGAATCAAGACACGAATTCAACACCCGTTCTCCCTATCGATACTCAGCAACCACCACCATCCATCGATACTCAGCCACTACCACCATCCATCTATACTCAGCAACCACCACCATCCGTCGATACTCAACTCGGCCTCGGGATTAATGATTCTTACCAAGAGGAAAACATTCTCTAATATTTAGCATCGCGATTGGGCTAGGTGTGGCTAGTTACGAGTTTACTCGGCGGGGTTAACGATGACTCTGTAGATAAAATAAAACCATGGCTCCGACTCCACTCACGAATAGCCACACATGTTCCGCCAACCATCCTACCGCTCCTGAAAGTTTCGTCAATAACCAACTCAATACTCCGCCGATGATACCCGGTAGAGAATCCAAGGCTTTTAATCCAAGTTTCTTTTAGATTCGATAGATTTTTGAGAGTTGTTTGTATCCAGTCTTTTACGGTACCGCCACTGGGTATAGGCGTAGGTGGCGGAGGTGGCGTTGGAATCGGTTTTACACTTGCTACAATCGAAGCGACGATGGTACTGATCGCGAGACTAATTGCCGCTAATATACTGACTGTTGTTACGCCTTGTTCTAATTTAAAATTTTTCACCCAACCCGACGTCTTTGATTCTATTGATTTGACTACGAAGAACGCGTTGATTCGTAGTCGCAACATCTAGTCTCGATCGTCTTTCGTCTTGTTTTTCTCGCAGCTGTTTACGGAGCTCTACGACTACTCTTCATCTTCCCGCTCAAGAGCGCCAAAAATGTTTGAATATCCGAGATTTCTTTGTCGAGTGTGCTCAATTTGGCTAAATTAAATACGAGCTCACCTCGTGTCTTTTGCATGGCTTTATCGAGACCCAACAGTTCTCGCAATGGAAGACCATTTGCAAGTCTCGTGCTACATTCGTCGCGACTTGTGGTAAATCTTGCATCGGAATGCTTTCAGCAATTATTTCATCGAGATTATTGGTGGGTGCCTGTAACGCCGCACGAGCCTTTTTCGAGATCCTGTAATCATAATCCGCTAGACCTAGATCGTCTCGGATGAAACCCACGCCGTACTTTTGTTGGAGGGCAGATAATGCTAAAAATTTTCCCTTTTCTTTCACATTATTTAACGAGATTCTTGTCCCGTTTTTATTTATAAAATAAAGGATCGCGTTTTTGTACTCGAATTTACCGTAATGTTTCATAATGGGCCCAACTTGTTTCTTTCTTGAGTCGATCGTTCATGTAATCTAGATATTTCGAGCGCTCTTTGGACCATTCGTCTCTAGCTTTAGCAAGTTTTTCTAGAGCTAGGTCGTGCCTCTTTCGTTCTTTTTCGGCTTCGTTGGAATGTAAACTGGAAAATAAAATAAAAATTATCCAGAAAAAGCGAGGGCGTTTACTACGGCGCCTCCAATCATCATAGCTACAGACACCATTTTTTATTAATTTAAAAAAATAATAGTACATGTTAATTATGAGCGAAGCATTTGGGCATTAACTAAATCCATACAGGCGATTGAGAAATTCAAAAGGTATAAAAGGAATACGGCACAAACAATCCGAGCAC
This sequence comes from Zoroaster sp. YZ-2022, assembly GCA_029582265.1. Lineage (NCBI taxonomy): Eukaryota > Metazoa > Echinodermata > Asteroidea > Forcipulatida > Zoroasteridae > Zoroaster > Zoroaster sp. YZ-2022. The sequence goes on from CM055817.1 coordinate 60,528,460, forward strand.
CATGGATGAAAACCAACTGTTGACGGTTCGTTTCCCAAATTTGTGGAAAGACGACGTGATAGTCATAATACAGGCAGAGCCATCGTTAAAAAGATTTCCATTAAAATTGAAGGAAATGAAGTGTATTCTTTCGACGATGCGGATGTGTACAATTGTTTCAAAGACACGTGGTTGACAAAACGCCAACTCGAAAATCTAGCGTATCAAGGAATCGAATCGGATAATATAACTAAATTAAGAGTAGGTGCCAGCTGTGGCGATGCTACAGCTAATGGAGGAAAAGACAAGGCTGTCGCGGATACTTATAAAAATAGATTTTACATTCCACTCGACTTTGAACTATTGACCGATCATCAACCGTTTTATCAAGCCGGGCTGGCGGATCGGTTGAGCTATGAACTCACGTTTAATAAATATTCCAAAGTCATCGTAAGCTCAGACGCCGATAGCGGAATTTCTCTAGAATACGAGATTGTCACAAATCCAGATCTCGCCAGAATGATTAAAAATCAATATAGCGCCAAGTTGGTGGTATTGTACGACAGAGTCTTGAGACATAGAATAATACCGCTAAACAAGAAAGATCAGAAAAAGCATGAAGGGAATATTGATGCTATTCAAAGAGCCTACTGAAAAGTCTTCTTTAAAATTTTATAAACCCAAGATTGATAAAATCTCAATTACTTTTTGCTATCTTAAGAAAACATTCGACATAATTTTAAGTAAGACTAATTGCGGTGATTCTCAATTGAGTAGTAATTAGTTCTGAAAAGAACTGGAGGTACAACTCGAAGTTTCGATCAGTATGCTCTGATTGTCCTCAGGAGAATGCTGGACTCTGGGAAATACTGCTGCTTAAGTAGGCTGCTGGAGTATTACGAGATGACAGGATACTGGAGGATTAGTTCGTTGAGGCGTGCAGGCGGGAACCGTGGATCCTAGGAGTTGGGGGAAGGAGTGTATGCTCACTGAACCGAATCAGTTGAAGACAAGCACGGGTGGAAGGAGGGTGGTTGACTTAGGATATAGGAGATCCCTCAGTCTGAGGTGGGTTATGGACTTTGGATATAGAAGATCCTTCGGTCCGTAGTAGTGGTCGCCAAATGTCGCTGATGTAGAAGCCGATGTCCTGTGGCACAGTGTCGTGTTTGACGATCTCGATGGCCTCTCTGATGCGTCTGGGGTGCCATGTGTCGATGGGTGTGATGAGTTGGGCTGCCTGCCAGTTGATTTGGTGGTCCTTGATGTGCGAGTGCTTGACGATGGCTGACTTTTCGAAATCTCATCTGCGGCCGTGCGCTCGGTGTTCTTTAAGTCTGATGGGGAGATTCCGTCCTGTTTCGCCAATGTACACCTTACCGCACTCACAGGGCATCCGGTAGACTCCCGCTCTGTTGCTGGGATCCGGTTTATGTTTGCTGGGGGCTGAGTGGTACACTTGGATGCCTGCTTGTCGGAGGATACGTTGGAGTTTATGTGACGTCGAACCTAGATAGGGGAGGCAAGTAGAAAATTACTTACCTTGCGCTCGGGGATGAAAACCGGCTTCGCTGTGCTGATCTTGCTGGGATTGTTACCGTTGTGCTGGAGGGTAATTCGGATGTGCTGTAATTCCTTGGGAAGACTGTCGTTGTCACATATGTTGTAGGCGCGTTGTATGAGGGTGCGGTTGACCGATGACTTGATGCTAGGGTGATGGAAGGAGCGCTGGTTCAGGTAACGGTCTGTGTGAGTGGGTTTTTCTGTAAACGTTGCGGTGTAGGGAGCCGTCCGGGTTCCTGGAAATGCCAACATCGAGGAACGAGATCTTGCCATCTTCTTCTGCTTCCATGGTGAACTTGATGCTTGGGTGTTGCTCGTTGAGATATTGTAGAAAATCCTTGTGTGTATCTCTGCCATGTGGCCAAACCACAAAGGTGTCATCCACATAGCGGAGCCACAGTTTTGGTTGGAGGTCGGTGGTGTTGAGGGAAGAGTTTTCAAACTCATCCATGAAAATGTCAGCAAGGACTGGGGATAGAGGAGATCCCATGGAGGTCCCAGCTGTCTGCTCGTAGAACTTGCCCTGAAATTGAAAACAACTTGAAGAGACACATGTTAGTAGCAGATCATGATTTTGTTCAGGGGTGAGTGATGTGCGATCATCAAGGGAAAGATCTTGTTCGAGTCTGTCCTTCACCAGGAGGCATGTCTCTTCAGTTGGGACATTGGTGAAAAGGGAGACAACATCAAAACTAACCAAGATGTCGCTGGGTTGTAGGGTGAGACCTCGGGTGATGTCGACGAACTGGCTGGAGTTGGACACATGGTGCTTAGTGAGACCCAGCAAGGGTCGTAGGATCTTAGCTAGATGCCGGGCTGTGTTGTATGTGGATGAACCTCTGGAGGCGTCGATAGGGCGGAATGGAACATCGGGTTTGTGGAACCTGGGGCAGGATGAGCTGGAGGGTCTGAGGTAGAGTTGGGTGGAGAGGGCATCGGCACGGTGGAGGGCAAGGAGTTTGCTGGCAACTCTTTTCTCTATGGGTGGGACGGGGTTCTTCTTGAGGGGGCGGTATGAACCAGATAATAAAATGTCACTTACCTTGTCGGTGTATTGCGATCGGTCCATGATGACTGTAGCGTTGCCTTTGTCTGCGGTGAGGATGTGGATAGAGCTGTCCCATCTGATGTCACGTAAAGCAGAAAGCTCTCCCTTGGAGAGGTTGGGCTTAGCTGGCTTAGCTCTACGCAACACGTCACTCATCTGTAACCGGACGTCGTCAGCTTCTGTTTTGTTGAGTCGTCGTAAGGCTGGTTCCACTGACTGGATGATTTCTTCCGTTGGGATGGATTTGGGTGTGAGGGCGAAATTCATACCCAGTGACAGTACTGATGTTTCGGCAGGAGTGAGGGTGCATTGGCTGAGGTTGACGATGGTATGTTTCCGGAACGCGTTGTGAGCTGAGGTGTGGAGGTTGCCTTAGGGAACGTTCCTCTGGGAATACTCCAGCGATCCATGGGAACGGATGCGTATGCTCTGTGGGAACAATGGTGCGTTCCCACGGACTGCCAGCGTGTTCTCATTGAGCGATCCTGCGGGAACACGCAAAGAATACTGTATTCCCCGCGGAACGTTCCTACGGGAACATTCTCAATTAGTAATTGCAGCATATAGTCTTCACCGAATGCGAATCGTTACTATACGTGTTTATGGTCGGAAGGTGAAGGTATATTGCAGTTTTCTTGTTACATTTGTATCTTGTTTTATTGTTTTGCTAATCTTTATTTAATTTAAATTTGTATTATAAAATTGTATTAAGATTACAAAATACATTTGTTTAAATGTCCGTATTTTGTTTTTTAAATCGTAGCCCATCAAATACAAACGCCAAGCTTCATAACCAGCTATCAAGGATTCAGTGTAGGCTTAATGTGTGTAAAGGCCTACCGACTATGGCTTTTTATGAATGAAATAAATGAGACTTATATAACAAAAAACAAAAAACAGCCACATTTCGTATCAATTTTTAAGCACTCCTCTTCCTCCTGGATTGCAACTTCTTGTGTTCGCTTCGACTAAAAACAAACTTGTCCTAATTAGTAAAAACTTGAATAAAAGGCCTTAAAGTGAGTGACTCAGTGTATGTGTTATTATGAATACCCAGCTACACGGTACACGAAGACATACACGGTACACGGTGTACACTACAGTTTAGCTCAGTGTGTGTTAGCTAAAAGTAGTTTATTTTCGTGCAGTAGTAGTGCACTACGTGTGCCGCGCGTGCGGTAAACACAATGTATTACATTTTTTTTCTGCCCATTCGCAGTTAGCGGAGTGTTGCAGTCTCCACTGTTCCCAAAAGGAACGATCCTGAGCTGAGTATGCTCCCGTGTGCCCAGTCGAACGTTCCGCTGGGCATACAGCTCCGTTCCTCGGGACCGTTTGCGTATGCCCGGGGGATCGGTGGCGTGTTCCCAACGGACCGCTCTGGTATTCCCAGCGGAACGGACTATCCGTTCCGACTTTTGAGACGCTCCCTTAGGGATATATATGATCCCGTAGGTTTACTAGAAACGCGGTTGAAGTGAGATATGGACAATATCCAAGACTCTGAGTTGGAAGGTCGAGGGGATACGCGGTATTCCTTTGACCGAGTGAACGCGCGGGGAATAGGGATATAGAAGATCCCGTATCCAGTCTCCTAGAAACGTGGTTGGAGTTAGATATAGGAGATCTCCAGGACTCCGAGTCAGATGGTCGTGGAGATATAGGAGGTCCCTTAGACCGAGTGAACGCGCGGGGAAATAGGGATGTAGAAGATCCCGTATCCAGTTGTTGGCCAGCCGAAGATCCACAAACCGGATGTTCCACTCCGCCTACCGTCGCCTCCAGAGGTTCACCCACATACAACACAGCCCAGCATCTAGCTAAGATCCTACGACCTGGTGGGTCTCACTAAGCACCATGTGTCCAACTCCAGCCAGTTCGTCGAGATCACCCGAGGTCTCACCCTACAACCCATCTTGGTTAGTTTTGATGTTGTCTCCATTTTCATGATCTGCTACTAACATGTGTCTCTTCAAGTTGTTTCCAATTTCAGGGCAAGTTCTACGAGCAGACAGCTGGGACCTCCACGGGATCTCATCTATCCCCGGTCCTTGCTGACATTTTCATGGAGGAGTTTGAAAACTCTTCCCACAACACCGCCGACCTCCAACCGAAATTGTGGCTCCGCTATGTGGATGACACCTTTGTGGTTTGGCCACATGGCAGAGACACACTCAATGATTTTCTACAACATCTCAACGAGCAACACCCGAGCATCAAGTTCACCATGGAAGCAGAAGAAGATGGCAAGATCTCGTTCCTCGATGTTGGCATTTCCAGGAAGCCGGACGGCTCCCTACACCACAACGTTTACAGAAAGCCCACTCACACAGACCGTTACCTGAACCAGCGCTCCTCCCATCACCCTAGCATCAAGTCATCGGTCAACCGCACCCTCATATAACGCGCCTACAACATATGTGACAACGACACATCCGAACTACCCTCCAGCGCAACGGTAACAATCCCAGCAAGATCAGCACAGCGAAGCCGGTTTCCAACCCCGAATGTAAGGTAAGTAATCTAACCCTTTCTACTTGTCTCCCCTATCTAGGTTCGACGTCACATAAACTCCAACGTATCCTCCGACAAGCAGGCATCAAAGTGTACCTCTCAGCCTCCAGCAAACTCCAAGGACTTCTACACACCCACAAGGGTAAACCGGATCCCAGCAACAGAGCGGGAGTCTAGCGGCCATCGAAAAGTCAGCCATCGTCAAGCACTCGCCCATCATGGACCACCAAATCAATTGGTAGGCAGCCCAACTCATCACACCCATCGACACATGGCACCCCAGACGGATCAGAGAGGCCATCGAGATCGTCAAACACGACACTGTGCCACAGGACATCGGTTTCTACATCAGCGACATTTGGCGACTACTACAACGGACCGAAGGATCTTCTATATCCAAAGTCCATAACCCACCCCAGACTGAGGGATCTCCTATATCCTAAGTCAACCACCCTCCTTCCACCCGTGCTTGTCTTCAACTGATTCGGTTCAGTGAGCACACACTCCTTCCCCCAACTCCTAGGATCCACGGTTCCCGCCTGCACGCCTCAACGAACTAATCCTCCAGTATCCTGTCATCTCGTAATCTACCAGCAGCCTACTTAAGCAGCAGCATTTCCCAGAGTCCAGCATTCTCCTGAGGACAATCAGAGCATACTGATCGAAACTTAGTCTTACTTAAAATTATGTCTAATGTTTTCTCAAGATAGCAAAAAGTTGATTGAGAACTCCTTCGATATTCATTGAGATTTTATCAATCTTCAGTTTATAAAATTTTAAAGAAGACTTTTCAGTAGGCTCTTTGAATAGCATCAATATTCCCTTCATGCTTTTTCTGATCTTTCTTGTTTAGCGGTATTATTCTATATCTCAAGACTCTGCCGTACAATACCACCAACTTTGCGCAATATTGATTTTTAATCATTCTGGCGAGTTCTGGATTTGTGACAATCTCGTATTCTAGAGAAATTCCACTATTGGCGTCTGAGCTTACGATGACTTTGGAATATTTATTAAACGTGAGTTCATAACTCAACCGATCCGCCAGCCCGGCTTGATAAAACGGTTGATGATCGGTCAATAGTTCAAAGTCGAGTGGAATGTAAAATCTATTTTTATAAGTATCCGCGACAGCCTTGTCTTTTCCTCCATTAGCTGTAGCATCGCCACAGCTGGCACCTACTTTTAAGTTAGTTATATTATCCGATTCGATTCCTTGATACGCTAGATTTTCGAGTTAGTGTTTTGTCAACCACGTGTCTTTGAAACAATTGTACACATCCGCATCGTCGAAAGAATACACTTCATTTCCTTCAATTTTAATGGAAATCTTTTTAATGGAAATCTTGTGGATTAACACAGCCGGCCATTCGAATCTCTTACCCTGGAGGATTAGCGCTTGGCAAATTCGTTCTTTTGTTGTCCCTGCTGACAAGTATATGAGCAGTAAACCCCGTCTGATTCAAATTTTAGCCTGGTAAACAATACCAGGTTCCCACCGCGGTGCACCGGGTTCTCACCAGGCTAGCAAATGGCTCTGGGCCAAATCTGCATTTCGGCCTTAGGTGGTCATTAAAACATTGGGAAAAAAATTTCCAAAATGGCAGCTGATAATAATAATAATAATGTGTGGATTTATATAGCGCACGTATCCACCAACTAAGTGGTGCTCAAGGCGCATTATATTATTATCCCTGCTCATAAGGCTCATAAGGCTCATTCCTGAAACCATCTCAGCTCCCTGGGGAGTATACAGCTCAATTGCTGCCATTTCTAGCGCATATAGAGCAAACCAACTCTGCCTTCACAGGTACCCATTTAACCCCTGGGTGGAGAGAAGCAATTATGATTAAGTGTCTTGCTCAAGGACACAAGTGTCACGGCCGTGATTCGAACCCACATTATGTTGCTAACACCAGAACTTGAATCCGGTAAGCTAGACCGCTCGGCCACGACACCCCATGTCAATAAACAAAAATGGCAGCCTAATGTTTTTTAATTCAGCATATGTTTTTCATGTTTTATTGAATAGTTGAATCATACGTCTGATTTTTCTTCAAGTTTGTCTTTTATTTATACAACCTTCTTTATACAAACATATTCGTCACTTCATCAGCTACTAAAATCTGTTGCACGCCACCCGAAGTGATCCCAAACTGCCTATTTACCCTTATTTGTTTTTTGATCTTATTTTTTAGGAAAAACAAATCAAAAAGGCCGCCCCTTTCAAATTAAGATGGTGTCCTTTGCCCTACTTTTCAATAAAACATTTTGAGGTTTCAAGACCCAACATATAACATTAAATGTAAAACCAGTGTTTTAGGTGATTAGCAATTAAAACATTGGGAAAACATATTTCCAAAATGGCGGCCATATTGAAATATAAAATATACGGTACGCACTTCATCTTCACAGAAAGTGATCCTATTTAACACCCGATTCGTCACGATTCGTTAGAAACTAAAATTGTTTGAATTGGCCTGTGCGTAAACATCCTGACATCCTGACAAACATTTCCTGATAAACATACCAATTCAAAACAAACGGAATTGGAATAGACCTGACCTTATTTTTGTTTGTTTTGACAATGCAATGGGTGAATTGATTACACGTGTATTTAAACATGGCAGCCAAAGATGCCAACTACAAAATAATGGTACCCTAAATATTGCACTAGGAATGAGAGCAAGTTCCAGATGTAGACATTTACTCTCCGATGTTGCTACATGCATGTATCACGTTTCTAGCAAGAACAACAAATCAAAATGGCTGACCATTGAAAATACATTGACCACCGCATTTTCTTTAAAGATGGACTACAACGAAAACTCTCACATTAAATTGACTATCGAACCTTGTTTATGTTGTGTTCAGGTAACAATTTATTGTTGTGGTCATGTTTTTCTCTTTATAATTTTGTTGCAATATGACCGAAAAAATTATACCCCGCTTCTTCGATTTTTGAAATTTCCCGCCCTGCACTGGTTCCCGACAAAGACCCATTGAAAATCCACTATGAAATCCACGATATAGTACCAGCGGACTTGTAAACCAGCGAAAAGGGATGACGTATAACCCATGAGCACCCGAGAGTAAACAGAAGACGCCATGTTACTTCCGTGTATATTATACATGCGTTTTCATGCGTCAGCAGAGGCATGAAGTTTTTATGAAGCTTTTTTCGACGTTGTTGTGTAACAGTTATATAATGCCGACTTCATGTGTTGTTGGTGGATGCACTAGAAATAGTATTATGAATCCAGAGACTCATTTTTTTCAATTTCCGCGGGATCCTGCGATATCAAAGGAATGGGTGAAGTTCGTGAATAATACACGAAAGGATTTCACCTTCATGCCAAAATTCCTGGATCCGCCCCTGCTGATATTTGCCTGTTTTTATCACTTTATCTGGCTCCCATGTATTTAATCTTTTATAATCTTTGCTATTGTTACTTTAGGTTATTTTATTATATTTAAAGGGCCTGGGAGCATTTTATTCAAATGGATTTGGTGCTATATACATGTCTTTTATATTTTTATTAATATTTGATTGAAGACAGAATGACATGGCCTGTACACATTTATTGTTATTCTATTCTTGTATTTTACAATTTATTGCCACTGTACACTCAGAACAAGTTTTAAGTTTTATAAGCAGAAGTACATGAGATTTACCAACATGAGATTTACAATATTAGTTTTTGTTACACTTCTCCCTTTTGTGCTGCAAAGCCGAAAAACCTAATTGAATTAGCTTTAATCCAAGAAAATCTGAACCTGCTCAGCAGTAGAGTTATGCTGATTGTAAGTTTTTTCCTGGGAAAAGAGCAGCAAGTGTGAAACGAATTTCAAAGGATTTCCAGTTCGGTTTAACAGAAGAATGGCCAAGTTCCAAACAAATATGTACAGGATTTTGATTAAGTTGTTTTCGTCATCAAGAGGCAACTTTTTTAATTTTGATATTTTAACCTCAAAAATAAACTCAATTGTTGGTTGCAAATACATTCATATTTTGTCTTGTCATTTATTCGAAAGTACTAAGGTCTTGTCAAATTTTCAGTTCTTGGCATCTTTCTGCCATACCGAATTTGTAATGTTTTTACCATAGTGTATTGTTGGCAACATAAAACAAGTTTATTTCACATTAGTGCTAAATTAATCAACTTCTCCCCCCCCCGAAAAGACACAAAATGAAATACACACGTAATTGATTCTGCCATTGATCATGGTTTATGAACGCACAAAATAATTTGTAACTCCCTCCAGATCATTATAACTAGGGAAGAATGTTACCAATTTAAAAAATAAAACAAAGCAAATCGGCCTAATCCAGTGGTGGATACGAAAATCCTTTGTACTGTCCATCAGGGTTTGGGAACGTCCTGCGGATTGCGTCCATTACATATGATGGCAGTGGCACCCGGTTGAAACGGCCAAGATAACCCCAACACCACCTCACTACTTGCCGATATGCAACATGGCGATATTTTTTGTAAAACAAAACAAAAAATCAGACAAAATTATAAACATAAGATTTGTGATTTGCATGGTGGAGTATCGATATTGTTTACGTTAACACCATGTGAAACTGAAATGCTATAAAACTATAACCATACCAAAAGGCAATCATGATCAAAAGTAAACAATTACATACATGTAATGCATGTACAATAAGATATAGATGCACGTGCGTTGAACGCACAAAATAATTTGTAACTCCCTCCAGATCATTATAACTAGGGAAGAATGTTACCAATTTAAAAAATAAAACAAAGCAAATCGGCCTAATCCAGTGGTGGATACGAAAATCCTTTGTACTGTCCATCAGGGTTTGGGAACGTCCTGCGGATTGCGTCCAACCATAAAACTATAACCATACCAAAAGGCAATCATGATCAAAAGTAAACAATTACATACATGTAATGCATGTACAATAAGATATAGATGCACGTGCGTTGAACGCACAAAATAATTTGTAACTCCCTCCAGATCATTATAACTAGGGAAGAATGTTACCAATTTAAAAAATAAAACAAAGCAAATCGGCCTAATCCAGTGGTGGATACGAAAATCCTTTGTACTGTCCATCAGGGTTTGGGAACGTCCTGCGGATTGCGTCCATTACATATGATGGCAGTGGCACCCGGTTGAAACGGCCAAGATAACCCCAACACCACCTCACTACTTGCCGATATGCAACATGGCGATATTTTCTGTAAAACAAAACAAAAAATCAGACAAAATTATAAACATAAGATTTGTGATTTGCATGGTGGAGTATCGATATTGTTTACGTTAACACCATGTGAAACAGAAATGCTATAAAACTATAACCATACCAAAAGGCAATCATGATCAAAAGTAAACAATTACATACATGTAATGCATGTACAATAAGATATAGATGCACGTGGGTCAACCAAGGTCATATTCAGTTGTGTGCCGTTACTCTGAAGTAAACACCGGTGCTCATTCTGGTCAATCAAAAGTAATCTGCTTGATATGCAGATCATTCAAAACTGACATTGCTCTAAAATATTAATTGAAATTGATGGTACATTGGCTTTGTACATTCAATCAACACTCAAATCACTTACTGGTCAAGCGTTCCTTCAACTGCATCTCTGCCACAGTATGCTCTGTACTGAAGATACGCTGTTGCAAGCACTCCTGGGTGGAGGCAGATCGCATCAAACCAATCATGGATGGTAAGGCACTGGTTGGGATCATCCACGTTGATGTCCAGCTGCCGCATCATGTTCTCTTTGCAACATATACAGTTTGCGAGCAAAGGCTGAAGAACACAATGTCCACACGAACACCTATTACAAAAAAAACAAGTTTGGAAAATATAATTTTAGTAACTTTGTCATTGGGGTTGCACTACTTAAAAATTGATCTTGAAATACATCCCCATGAACTGATCAAGGACAGGTACATCACGAAGGAATACATTTTTCCATGGGCAGATCAAACATTTTTATTGTGCAGGGGGTTACAACCTTTGATTTGATGGGAAAGACTAAATGTCAATTATGCTTAAAGCATGATGGTAAAAGATCATGATTTTATTTGAATTTTGAGTAGTGATTACTTTCCCATCATGTCTTCATAAATACTGGCTAATATTGCCAACAAATCATAAAACGCAAGACATAGTAATTACCCCCAAATTTCCACTGTACATGTATTGTACACATGTACAATTGTACACATGTACATATGCAACTACTACATTATGTACCTTGGGTCTCCATCATGTTCGTTCATGTTTTTGTCAAGTATAGCCTACAACTATTTTTGTACAGCAGAAACGAATTGATCAAACGAAGCATCATTCAGTATTTCATTCATGAATCATTTTGTGGGCTTACCAGTCTGTGTTTAGCCGTCTATCATCAGGATTTGGTTCGTCGTCTTCGGCCTGACGATCACCGTCACTGGGCTGGTCAACTGCAGGCGCCGCAAGTGGCTCGAACCGGTATGTTCAGTGCCACGTACTTCGACTTCTTCGTCATCGTCTTCACCTTCTCTCTCGTCTGGGGAGCTCCCCTCATCGCTAGAGCTGACATCACTATCCTCAGAAGTGCCTATATGAAACTCCTCTTCCTCATCTATACTGTGATGTTCCCAATATTCGCTGCTATCGGACATTTTCGCTGTTTTTCGGTCTAGAAGATGTCGCTTGTCCGCTGTTGTTCCGCATCATGGGTGCTACGTCACACACGAAGTATTAATTATTCATGAGTTGAGGGCTTTTCGTGAAACTGGGCTTTTCTGGGTCGTAGAACGCCGATCAAATTGATTTTTTTTTTGCATGAAGGAACAAGTTTTATTGAATAATAATAATATGTTAGTAATCATTACACATTTCTCGAACGAAAACAGCAACACAGCACTTATCATTATTCCGTTGTAGTCAATCTTTAAGGATTTACGCAAGAAATTTAAAAGCTTGTGACTTGCCTTTAACGTATGTGTTGTAAATACTCAAAATCTTATTAGCAAAGTCAAATCTTGCCTCAAAAATTGCTTTTGAACGTTAAAGCAAGGAATTTATGTTAAATTACGGTATGCCACCTTTGGAACCGGAAGTAGCAAAAACAATGCGCTTACTACCAATGCGCGTGCGTATTACGTATCAACTTACGAACAGGATACCAGTGCCACGCGCACCTATCCACGCTCAGTACATGTATATGTACATCGTTTCCACACATTTGGCATGTACGAAATATTTTTTCTATAATTATATAGAATATTCATTACATTAAATTATGTCGTTTATCGCCCGTGGCATTTTATCACCGGTGCCATTTCTATTGAAAAAGCCAGTAAGAATCCAACAAATACAACTTGGCTCGTGAGTTTGCGTCACGTGATACACTTTTACACTCTGATTGGTTCATTCCCGCGTGGCTCATACATACTTCACAGAATGCCATACTTGGCGCATACTGATCGCATACTTCCTGGTTGGTTATTACTGCCGATAATACACAGGCAGCCGGTCTTTACCGGCTGTTAGTACACCCCAACATGATCACGTTTCGTTCAGTGACCTGCAAGTGTTATAATGTGTTATTCGTAAATGCTCAAGACAGCTTACACAATCTGATTGGACAAAACGTAATGACGTGGGGGTGTATTAACGGATGGTATAGACTGGCTTATCAAAATCAGAGCAGCGCGTATGTGCCAGCTGTTCACCATGTGTTTTGTGCAACGCGCGACGCGGATTTGAACCAGTCAGATTGATGAAGATTGGCTTAATTTATTCAACAAAAATTTCAATTTTTTTTTAATTTTGAAAACGAAATCGATACGGGCATTTATGAATGGGAATAACAGTTTGACCCTTGGTCTTTACCGCAGGTTAATGACCTGTGTTGTGTCGTGTTGTATCACCTGTGACAATGCCCAAAACTGGTCAATAACCTACGGTAAAGACGGTGCGACAAACTGTTATCCCCATATTAAAATACATATAAAAATGTGAACTTATCCGCTTAACTGATAATCTATTAACAATGATTTTCTAGGAGGTTCGTAAATGTAATGTAAATTAAATTAAAGCCCTACACTTTGAAAAACCAAAATGATCAGAGTTTTACATGTACATTTCTTGATATAAACTTGATGATGGATGCCAACATCCCTCAAAATCTGAGTAAAAATTTCGAATGAAATTGGTGTTGTCATCCGTAGACAGAAACGCCACGTTGGCATGATACATGGTTTTCACACAGTGCAAAATTTACTATATTTACGGACAATGATTATACATTCGTGAATGTATACACGTGCATTAGGCAAAAAAAAAGGCTCTCCAGTTTGTGGTGTCCGCGCGCGTCGGCATTTTAAATTTTCCAATTGCAGCCAAAATTGCTAGATCGATTGGAATTCTGCCGTGATGTGTGTTTAACGACTTTTTCACATAAACGTTTGCCCGATTTGTGAGGCCTCTCTTATCCACCATACTTTGCATATGGGAAATTTTGTCGCCGCGTATACCTGTGTTGGGAAAAAAAGATTAGGCCTACCAACAACAAAAAAGCGAATCACTGCACCGATTTTGAAGCCGACCGATGACCAGAAACCGGAGACCAGTGCATGGGCGTGTCAACACTAAATTTTACGAATCATTGGTCAGTAAAGCACTTTATTGTGTAGGAAAGTAAGTACGCTCAACGAAACTCAAAGCAAAATCCAAGTTACCCGTAAAGGAGTCTAGAACTAACTGTCTAAACAAAACATTTTGAATTTATTTCCACTATTTTCTCGTTAACGACATAATGAAATAAGCTGAAAGTAAGTTTTTTTTTACACATTCTTGTAAGAATGGGTGCATTTACAAACATTTTACTAAAAGTGTATAACCTATCTGTGAGTAACCTATCTGTGAGTATGTATATGTACTAATATGCGAGCATCTGTGGCGTTGGATTGCAGTGGCCTGCCACCTGTGGGGGATGCTATGCGATATATGTGATCCAATTAATATGGTTCTGATTACAGTACTCTTTTAAAAGAAAAGATCCAAAATAAAACTTTATTCCGCATTATGACTCCGAATTTGTTTCAATAAAAGCATGAGGTGAAACAGTTACACTAATTGGTTCTAATCAGCGGCTGTTTTTTGATCAAAATAATAGGCCTAGAGGTCAGCCGATACTAGTCCATATAGCTAGGTCGACCTAACATTTACTGTGTTTTAATATCTAGCTTACTTTCCTTGCCCCATACAAAATAAATAAATCTACTCACATTGGAGAACGTCTCTTTGGCTTCCTCATTCGTTCGGCACTACCTCGCTTCTAAAGCTATACCAGTGTTGCGCGCATCTATCCAACTGATCTCTATTAGTGATATATCGTGGCCCTCTATCGGTGAAAATGCACCCAGTGTCTTGAAGGTGGAACTTTTGCGTAAAGTGAGTGTTGTGCGTACACTTCATGTGCACATTATGTAATGGTACTTCTGCCAGCCAGTGATTGGAGATATTGCGCACGTTCGCACATCAACTGCATGCAAAATATGTCAAACGCGACGCACTATCGCCGCCAAACGATCAATAAAATGATCTAAAAACATGCGCCCTCAACAGTTCATGCACGCACTGTGCGGACATGTGACGCGCAGCAAGTGGCGGCATAATCAAATAGACGATAACCTAAGTTTAAGTTTAGTGTTGCAGTTTTGTTTCAGTGAAGGATTCTTTTGTAAAATGTTGAATCTCAATGCGCGATCATAATCATTATGGTCTTCAAAAACTCGACATTTTATGGGGGTACAGAAAATATACCCAAGAAAATAGTTCAATCATGCTTCATCTAATTCCAGATAGTTGTAAAATAATCTAGAAGCTCCAAAAACTAATCAAATGGAAGGTGGTTATAATTTTTGCAAAAAGGACTTTGACAGGCACGTATGAACAGGGGGTAGTGGTGCCAGTGGCCTCTTCCCCTGATTGAAGATAAAATAATGTAGCATAATATAGACCTGTTAATTAAATCACTTTCACAAAGCTGATTTTTGAACATGGGTATTTTGCTTACGTGACCTTGAAATAGCAATAGTGTTTTCGTACTCGCAACAAACTCCGCGTATTGATCATCCATAGAGGGCGCACTATAGCAATGTTCTCTTCAACTATGCAGATAATTATTATTTGCTTGCTACGCAACCTCGTTCCCTCGCACAACTTTGTTTCCATGTTGACATCACTTTTGTACCTTTTAAATGTTGGCAATTTGTGGGTGTTTTCGTACTCTTTTTGACACGTTTGAGTCTTTATGCTAATGATGTCACAGCGGGGAATTAGATGCAACATTATGGTTGATTTGTGTATAACAGTTGATTGAATTCCTTGTCATTTCAATAGTCAGTTCTCTTAATGTTTTGTCTCGTCTTGTTAACTGAGTGTTTGGACTACCAATCAGTAAACATTTTCAGGTAATCACTGTTTTCTTGGGCAAAGTTTTAGATTTTGATTTTGTGCACTTTCAGTCTGTTGTGACATCGAGTTCCTGTTGTGATCGCACAAGCAGCGCTCCCATGTGTCAAGAAATAAGGATGAACATTTTTACAAATTTAAACAGTACACTCAGTCATCACTTTATGTCAAAAATAGACTTCTCATAAAATTGCATTTCATAGGTCCTTTCTAACAAAATCAAGTATAGTTCCTCCTACAACCTTTACAATGTAATATCTTAATATCGAGGTTTTTACTATTACGATTATATTATTATTATTATTATTATTAACAAGTCTACATGTTTTAAACCATATGATAATATTATCTGGTTATAGCATTGATAGTGTTGCTGTCAGTATGTGACACCGGAATTTCGGAGTCAAAGATCGGACTTCTTTGCTCTGAATAAAATAACTAGAAGCGAGTATAAGTGTGTGTCTCGTCTGATTTGGCAAACTGAGTGTAAATCTGGCTTGTGAGGGCGCAACAGATTACATGTTAATTTACATAAGACAGGGTTTTGAGAAGTGATTTTAATGGAAAGAAAAGAAAAAACGGTGCATGGATGTTGGTGCGTACAGAATTAAAGGAAAAGCAATGTAATTAAATACATTTAAAGAGGGTAAATTTTTGCCTGTCACATATTAAACCAATAAGTTTTCTTATGATTTTGTTTTTAAATGATTATTATATTGTGTCCACTTCGAAATATTATATTTATAAACATTACACACAAAAACAATAATGCAAAATACAAAATAATACATTTCTGCGTATGTAGTTCCCGTATAATTAAGTAAACAAATAATATTTGGGTAAAAAAAATATAAAAATTAAGTATAGTTCCTCCTCCAATCACACCACAACATTTACACTGTAACATCTGCATACATGTGTTACGATTTTTCTGATTAATATAATTATTACAAAGTCTCCATGTTTTACACTATCTGAGTATAGTACTGTTAGTGTTACTGTTATTATATTAAACCAAGAAATCTTCTCAGTTTTGATTTTGCTTTGACCTGTAAGCCTAAAAATGAAAAATAGATGACTGTCAGTATTTCTCATCGGTAGATTGGGATGCTTAGCCTCTACAGATCTGCAAATAATATACTCTGCTATCATTAGCTCCTTATACAGGTCTCTGAATCCGTGTCATAATGGCTTATTGTTACGTGTGATGGCCCGTCAAATCAGTCAACCTGCCCCCCCCCCCTAAAAAAGAGAAATAAAAGAAGAAAAAAAAGGGAAAAAAGAATAAGAAAATGCAGCTGATCTGAAATGTGCTCACGATCTTGCCCCTCATTAAAAGATACATTTATACGTATGTAGTTATCCGTATTCAAAAAAAAGTAACAAAAGTAGGCCTATAGTTCCTCCTACAATCACGATACAACTTTTACACTGTAACATCCTAATATTCGGCTCGGTCCTTATCGCCCGTGACCACGCACACAACAGGTCATTAACCTACGGTAAAGACCAAGCAACTAACTGTTATTCCCATTCATAAATGCCCACATTGATTTCGTTTTCAAAATGATAAAATTGTGTAACTTTTGTTGAATAAATCCAAACAGAAATGGCCAAATGTTTTGGGGACAACATGTACATGATTCTGGCACATGATCCAAAACAAACTTCGTCACTCTGATTGGTTCAAATCCGCGCCGCGCGTCGCACAAAACAGCTGCCACATACACGCTGCGCTGATTTTGATAAGCCATGTCTTTACCATCCGTTAATACACTCCCATGTGATTACGTTTTGTCTAATCAGATTGCCTAAACTGTCTTGGGCATTTATAAATAAGCGTTAACAAGTCTCCAAGTTTAAACTAAATGATAATATTCACTGAGTATAGTACTGTTAGTGTAAATCTTAATATTGTAATTTGTTCTGCTTTATACCGATATTAGTAACTAGATGCTACATTTTACAACTTATAATTCTGCATAGGGCCTATATAAGGTAATAGGGTGGGTACTAGGGTGAGGTCCTAACGATCATACTTTTTGGTGGCATGTCCCAATTGGGATTGCTATTCATGCTGGAAGTGCACCACTGTATAAAATGATCCATTAAAGAAAATGTACAACATTCGTAATTACCTGATTACCAAATTACCAAATTATTTTTCACCAAAAATTCTGTCTTCTGTAAAAATGCTGAATGTTTACGTTTTTCCCATGACTTAAACTCTTCATTGAACTAAAACCTTCCCAGATTGATTGTTTAGTGTATACCTTGATTCAAAGAAAGTAAGTATACTCATAACATAGAAGCAATTCTGCCAACAATATGTACTTCCCATTTAAGTATTTTAGTTCATTAATCTCCGTCGTCTCTATACTCTTATCACGTATCCAAGGGTCCATCTGACTGAAATGACAAGTTGCTTAATTGTCATCAAGTTCCAGTCGAATGACACTAACATTTTCATAATGTGGTCGATCGAAGGCCATGTATGTCTGTAAAGAAAATGCAAATAAATATTGCAATACATAAAACCAGAAATCTATAGGTAATAGACTTTTGATAATACTGTATGACGGTTTTTACATTATGGGCTGGATAATATTATGGGCTGGATAGCATTACAGACCGAATTACGTTACATTGAACCACACAGCAAGTGTACATAATTTTACTTTTGACAAGTGCGTGTTCAGTGCCACTGGTGCTTGACACTTGCTCTATCATCCATTCATAAATGTAAACCCCACAATGGTTTTGCAGATTTGAAGACTGCAAGGGCGAAGATTAAAACTCACTTGTTCTCGTTGATTGTCATTCATTCGACTCAGGATTTTAACCAAGTCTGAGAATGATGGTCTGTTGGTTGGATCTTCTTCCCAGCACTGGATCATCAAGGCATAACTAGATATGAGAAAAAATTCCAGGTGAGATATTTAACAATAATACTTCTTATATCTCATAAACAATTTATTGTACTGCGTGATCCATATGTTTGCATTATCAGATCTCTTAGAAATATTTATCATATTAAAATGTGTGTATCCAACAGCCCATTCTGTGGACATTTTAGACCAATTTAAAATTGCCATAATATAACATTATATGACATACAAAAATTTACTATAAATAAAACATTTCATCCGTTTATTCTGATTGCAATATCGCCTGCAACTGTGATAGTTGCATTGTTATTGATCTCATTTTTAGGACAATGGTACATTCCTTACACATTGCAGTTATTTATTAACAAATAATTCATTCATGTCATGTAAATGTCAAAGAGTGAATTGTATAGTGCTATAAATCTTGTACATCTTACATTTCTTCGTCACAGTTGGTTGGTTTGGGCATGCGGTATCCTTCCATGAGTTGCCCAGCCAATGACTTGGTCTTGATGGTTGGATAGGGAGTGCCCCCTTTACAACAATAACATAAAATATTTTAAATACTTCTGCAAGAAGGCAGTAATAACTTGGACGGACAAGAGAGTTTCATGAGTTTTCCATGTCATAATTGACTCTATAGTGTCCATCATTCTCTTTTATCATAAAGCAAAGGTGCGTTTATAAGATATTCTTGGGATTATTTGTTTTTAAAAGTATTTCGTATATACCTAGTATAGGCTCTATAGCAGACTATTTTGTATTTTTATAGGTACTTTCGTAAGGGCAGAGAGTATAGCAAGAACGCAGTAAACATTTTGTTCAGATAGTGGATTCAATAGTGGATGCATTTTCGCGGCCGATATATTCTGCACGCTATTCTGTTTTTCTAGAGCAAAGGTTATTCTTCCCACTCTATCACATTGCATAGCTATAATGTATTATACTTATCATGTTTGTATATATGTATACATGTGAATTACAAAATGTTTGCCAATGATGCTTGGCTTGCATGCACATCATTTGTTTTCTAAACTTTGACAATTTACATAAATAATAAAAAGCAGATGTTACAGTCAAGCTGCGCCAGCAAGAAGAAAACATCAGATTATCTTACCAAGAGTGGCAATTTCCCACAAGAGAATACCAAACGACCACCTGAAAGTAACATATCAGAAGAAAGCAATTGTTTAGAAAAAAATGAAATCTGCCTGTGCCAGTAGTTCCTTAAATGTACACTGTAAAAATGATCCTTAGAATTTAAACACATTTCTAAACACTTAATTAATTGTACCCACTTTTTCAACATGCTTAGCAAATATAAACGCGTTTAGGAATGCGTTTAAATGCTAAACGGCCATCCTCTGTACATGTTACAAAGCTATAGCTTTTTGACACCTGTTCATGTGGTTTTTAGCATTCAAACACACATCACAGAAAAAAAAAAAAAATCTAACACAATGTTTAGGCTAAAAATGTGAAAAAAGTGGGTACAATTCGTCACATGTTTCTCATAGTGACGAATCGCCATTTTTGTGGAATCCGGGTTGTTGCAGTTCTGGGGTTCTTTCAGTGTCTAATTTCATCTGTGAAGGTTTTAAACCATAATTCTGCCTGGTTTTAGAGTTACAGAGATCCCCTATGTGGTGAATAAGCAAAAAAGTCAAATACGTTTTTTTTCCATAGTGACGAATCCGTTTAACCGGTTGGTAACCAGTGTATCTTTGTACGCATACCATATTAGAGTGCGCGGACGGCTGGTACCAGTTATAACCACGGACAGACTGAGCAGCGTAATATGTAGAAAACATAACGTTTTTAGCTTGTTTTGCAATGTAAGACGAAGAAAAACCATGGATCTAAGGTATTTACATCTTAAGGTATTTACATCGTTAGGCAGTGTATTCGTTTGTCGATACTTATTGGTAATATTGGCCTTATAGATTATGTACACATACAAACATGTACAAACACATGGGTGCCGAATAAGCGCCAGCGGCACTTGTTTTTTACATAGTGACGAATAAGTATAGGCCTATACGCTATGCGTGCGCTGAAGTGACGAATAGGCGACCACAGTTTTTTTCATAGTGACGAATAAGTTCAAGCCATCGTTACACATAGAAAATAAACATTTTAAACAAAGTAAACACAGTAAATTACCAACCAGGTACTTATTAACACTTGGATGATAAAACAAAATGTTTTTTGAAAAATAAAGCAAAAAACTAACAGCGAAAATGTGTCCGACTTAAAGCATGATTTACTCGTAACGCACTTTTTTTCCAATTCGTCACTATGAGAAAAATGCGACGAATTAAGTGTTTAGAAATGTGTTTAAATTCTAAACATCATTTTTAGTGTAGCTAGTTAACACTTTGTATGTACACAGCATTCAAAATGTTTTAAGCTGGTGGACGTACGTGTTGACGCAGAAGCAAGTTGTTGTTGTCATGTTAAGAATGTTCTAGAATATTACCCAGGATGTTCAACTTACACATCACTCTGAGTACTGTACGTCTGTAGCATCAAAGACTCAATGGACAGCCAGCGAGTTGGAACACGTCTCTGATATCAAAAGAACAAATAATGCACACCAAATGTCATCAAAAGTTTGGTTCTTACACGTTCATGGTAAATAAATAACAAAATAAATTGGAATATAATATGACTTGCCACAATGGCGTTGATCTCATTAACTCTGCAGCCATTTTCGTGATCATTGCTTATACAACATATAATTGTTTTCTGTTTCTGTCTTCTGATAAAGTAACATCTCTTAAAATATTGGATAAAATGAGACACACAAAAATTAATACGAGATGTTCTTTTAAGTTGAGTTTAATATAAAATCATTTAATTCCTATAAATATTATAAAGCAGTGGGCCTAAAAGTTTAAATTTTTAAATAAAATCATTACCATTGATGTCTGGATATAGATATCTTCCCCACGGGAAAGTCCAAAATCAGAAACTTTGGCAACCAATCCTTTTCCAAGCAGGATGTTTCTTGCAGCTAAGTCTCGGTGAATCACCTGATCAAATATTAATGACATCCATCAAAAATAAATCCATTAGGCCTACATCTCAAAACAATACCAACTTCAGGTAGATATACAAAACATATTCTGAGGAAAACATTGTACGCCCAAGCTGTTTGAAAGTATGATTAAATAAACCTTCATATTTCACACTGATATACCATTAGACCAAACATAAATATTTCCAGTGTCTGGTCGTGGGTCGGCTTCATAATTGTTTTTGTTTGCCCACCAGTGAAATTCGTGATACATGTATATGCAGTTATTGGAACCAGACCAAATTTCCTGTACACAATAAATGGAGGGCACACAAATTGGGCTACCGTTCATACCCCTATGTGAAAAAGTCGTTTAAAACGCAGCGCGGCAGAATTCCAATCGATCCAGCAATTTTGGCTGCAATTGGACATCGTTTCATAGCAAAAAAACAAAAAACAAAAACAAAAAAACAAGAAAAGAGAACACTAAAAATGCAGACGCGCGGGTCTGAGGCGACGCGCACAGAGACCAGAAACAGGAAACTTTCTTGGCATTAATAGCTGGTTTCCTAAAATTTCAATCTGAAAGGGTCACAGGGTCAAAAGTAACCAGTCTTCAGTGGACATGTGCATTGCTTTCAGTGTTATATCATTTCGAATGAATATTAAATCAAGATGGTCACTTGGTGTAGCGATTTCAGTTATTTTTTCTTTATTGAAATGAACCATCTGATCATAGATAGGTATAAACTTATAGCATGGAACTACAGCTGCTACTAGTATGTAAGGGAAAGTATATAAGAGAAAGAACTCTGCAGTAAATTTACAAATGAATCAAAATGAACCAGCTGCCAGTAACTTACTGTAAAATTTTACATTGTTGTCCTCTTTTGGCTTCTCCCGTTTGGGGTCGCCACAGCGGATCATGATCCGCATAATTATTTGATTTGGCATAGGTTTTACGCCGAATGCCCTCCCATTTATCCGGGCTTGTACATCCCCAGTGGTTGGGTTCAATTCGGCCCTCGCAGCAATTATGGTAAAGTGTCTTGCTCAAGGACACAAGCACCATGGTCGCGGCAAGGCACTCTGACCACTCTGACGCCATCAGAACACAAATCTGATGCACTAAACCACTCGACCATGGCACCCAACCGTAAAATTTTACATTAATAAATGTAAATAAATTACTGTAAAAATTACAGTAAGTTACTGGCAGCTGGTTGCCAGTAACTTACTGAAATTTTTACAGGATATTTTTTACAGTGTGGAGTATGCCTATCATCTATGATGGTAGTTTATACTAATTTTCGTATCATACCTTTCAGTATCTTGATAGCAGCCTTGGTCTTATGCCCGCTTACGTTCACTGTCCCTGACCTCAATTCGCCAAAGTTGCCCCTGCCAAGTATCTTATCATCAACGACAAGATTGCTCCAGAGAATTTCCCATCGGACAGCCCAAGATGGAAGTCCAACATCTTCATAAATGGTGGCTGATATATCTTCTGATCCAGTAATCGTATCGTCATAGTCAGTAAGAGCAGTGTCCACGGTAGGAGCAGGGTCCACGGTAGGAGTCTGTGAAAGCAAAACATGATAGTCTGGTTAAAGATGTGTCGCCCGTGTTTTGAGGCGGTGTTATTTTACCGGAAATTTTGTTATGCTTTAAATCCGTAACGTTACGTCCTTTATCACGCTGCAGCCATCTTTGTCAGATTCCCTGTATGCAACTTCGTTAACAGAGCTAATCGCAATCCGTACACGGGTACCAGACTATTTTCCTTCCAGCCTCGGTTTGGTCACATGTATGGAAGAAAGACAAGATGGCTGCATCATGATACAGATCTAATAGAAACCCCATGTCTGGTCTAACCCTGGGGCTGTTAGAGGTGTAGTTGGCAGTTGTTTGACACTAGGGTTAGATGGGCTGGTTAATAAGGTCACAGGACATTCATTAAAAATACTGTGTACACAAAGGAGACTCTTCTATGTTTTCATTTTGATCATCACTGTAAACTAGGTTAGGCCTGAAAAAAAAAGCACTGTTTTATGAGCATTTCTAACTAAATAGATCCGTGAAAGGGTCACAATAATATATTTTATGGAAAGCAATAGACGTTTGTTTGCAGATTATAATTTAAAAAACATTTAATTAAAAATCCATCCCTGAGGACGATCAGAGCATACTGATCGGAACGTTCAGAACTAATTACTACTTAATAGAGAATTTCACATAGTGTCACCGCAATTAGTCTTACATAAAAATCCATCCCCCCTCCCCCCATTTAATTTTTTTATGAAAAGAATAAAATAATATTAAAAAAATGAGAATAACGATATCTCTCGTGGGTATGATATGTGACAATCAATCACTGTGACCTCTGACATGTCTAACGTACCTGTGTGGCGGCCATTTGCTCCTCTTTGGAATGCTTCTCATTGAAAACATCACGCTCAGCATCAGCGCTAGGAAAAGGCATAAACAAATTATAAATAATAAATAAAACAAGTATTACATTTTTGCCCTACACCGATGTACGTATGAAGCACTGTGCACAGGAATTTCATCAATTAATGCAAATAACATTGTTGTACATGAAATGTCAGAATGTGGGACAATGTTTTCTTTTAATCTGACAGAAGAAATCGTCATCTTCAGTCACTACTCTCTGGAATCCCAACAAGTTTTTAACTATTCCTCCTCATTTTTTTTCTTAAATTTTTTTTGTGATTAAAATCAACAACACCTCTTGGCATCATCCGGTCCATGCATCGTAAACAAATAGAAACGGTTTTTCTTAAAGGCAGTGCAGACCAGTGTGGGGTCAGAGGTCATCTTCATCAGGGCAGTGTTTTCAGATGCATGCATCTCGACAGAGAGGGCAGCCTTGCTGGGCTTCTTACAGCCCTGGCAGAGAGCAAGCTGCAGGAAGCGAATGTTCTCCGGCTGTTTGTACAAAGATTGAAAAGAGGATGAGTTTAGTTTTAATTTCCATCGTTATTATGGTAGAAGGTTTCGTTGTCAGCCAAGGGTTTCCGATTGGAGCCTCATTGGAAGGATAGTATAGTTTACATTGACCCTGTGAGTATTATGTCGATCTTTTTTATCTGTAAAATGTTTGAAGTAAGTGATTTTGTTAACAGAAAATTACTCCCCTCCCCCAAAAAAATCATAATCGGAACAAACAATTTTAATATTAAAGTTTTGAGGCTTTGCATGGTGGAGTAATAAACCATTTGGAAATTTGAAATAATTATTTATTTACTTGTTTATCTCAAACAAGAGCTTTTCTTCAGATTGATTCAATTTTTTGTTGTGGAGGGGGGAATTGGGCAGAGAAAGTTTATATTGTACTCACTTTTCCTAAGATTCTTGAGCATCTGTTGGTATGTAAATTAAGGACTTTGATTCCAAGCATGGTGGAGTATAAAACAAAATTTCCACTTTCGTCAAACACTGGAGAGAAAAAATACAAACAGAAAATTAAATTCCAGAACTAGCCAATGACCTAGTATAATACTGAACAGAAACTAAACAGTATAAGCCAAATCGGAATTGTGGTTTTTGACAAAAAACACAGGCAAAAATATAGGGTGCCGTTTATCAATTATCCAGCACATATTATATAACACAATTATCCAGCACTAATCCTCCAGCATCCATTCATGGGATGATCCTCCAGCAGTCTACTTAAGCAGCAGCATTTTCCAGAGTCCGGCATTCTCCTGAGGACGATCAGAGCTTACTGATCGAAACGTCGAGTTGTACCCCAGTTCTTTTCAGAACTAATTACTACTCAATTGAGATTCCACATGGTGTCACCGCAATTAGTCTTACTTATCATTCTCACCATGCAAAGCTACAAGTTTTAGCCATGGTTTAGCTCAGTTATAAAGTGCTAAATGAATAATTATCAAATAAACAGAGAAAAGAAACTGACTCGGTACATAAATACATTAAAAAAATTATTTAATGACTATAAATTGACAGATAGCGCCCCATACTTGTTACAATTGGCTAAATAACAAGCATCAATTTGTAAAAATACATATCTTTCTTAGGAATCACTGAGTTTGACAAATTCGTGAGATTACGTCAATGGCCACATTACATCAAGAATTATTAAGAAAGTTTGGAGATCTTGTTGTTGGTTGATTTCAAAAAGGGCATGCTTACCAATATTTGCATGGGAGAAAGCCTCTGACTTCTGTAAGTCCCTCTCTGCAGCCATCCGTCGTCCAAACTCCATGTCTGGCAGCTGCTGTCGCATCTGCTGTAGCTCGCTGAATGTCTGCAGTGATTCGTCAAACACCCGCGTGAGTTTGCCCGTCAAAAATTTGAAGACACGCACCTGTATTGTCAAAATAAGAAAAACAAATTTTAAAGATTGTATTTCTTCTTAGAAGTTACAACAAACCAAAATAAAATACTTTAAATTGGGTTAATGTTTGACACTACTTCACGT
>CM055817.1:60554894-60605929 GCA_029582265.1 Zoroaster sp. YZ-2022
GGAATCAAAATGAGGCTCTTGTCTTAAATAGTGTGGTGCCTTGTAAACTCATAGTAATTTATGAGAAAAACAACAAGAACAACAAGAACAACAAGAACAACAAGAACACCAACAATAATAATAATAATAATAATAATAATAATAATAATGTAGCAGACTATAACCCCAAACTCCATTGGATATAAGCACCTAAGTTAAATATCCAAGATGCGTGGATATTAGTCCATGAGCCAGCTGATACTTTGGTACCATCTGAAGGAACTAATTCAGTTATATGTTTTCTTTACAGAAAAATATGAAAATTTCAACTTAAACGTTAGCTTAGTACTCGTTTTTAAGTAATTTATGCGGTAAAAATGTGGTTGAAATGCTAAGGCTTGTCCAATAAAACACTGTTACGACTGTTTGACGATTGCTGCCAGACGTAGCCTCAAAAGATCCCATGTTATTACACACAGTACAATAATTAAAGATATATAAACAGCAATATAACCAACCGTTGTACATTTTGTATGTCAATACAATGCAATAATGAGATAAGAATAAACGCAGTCGCCTAAATCTCCATTTTCCCCCGAAAAAATACGTCTTTGGGAAGTTTTACAAGTTTCCCCTCTCTTATATTTATTTAGTTTTGGAACTTAAAGCTAAGATTTACGGTCAGTTTTCTTTGAGTTTATCGCATTGCATTGACATCGAAACCATGTGTATTACTGCTTCACCCTTTTTTCCCCGTGCAATCTGAAAAGACAAATTTTGTCCAGTACAATTTTGTTGGAATATGTCTACTATCAGAAAAAATATGATAGACTCGTGTAAAGGGTCGCTCTATGTTGAAATAGAGACCTTTTCAATGACGTCATCATGTGTCAGAAAAATGATATTCAACACATGCTAAAACGTGAAATATAACAATCAATAACAATAGTATTGATAGCTGTTTCATAATAAGAAAAGAATATTCAAAGAGCAACATGCAACATGCATGTCCATTGTTTTAGAAGGGTAAAGCAAGAGTTTAATATGGAATTGGTCCTCCATTATTCTCCATAACTGAGTTCTTACAGAAAAAGTACATGTGTAACATGCCATTGAAGCAATGCTTTGTACTGCAACTTTTTTTCAGCTGAATTTTCATTCAAATCACTGTCAATTGTGCATGCATGATTGAATTTCAACCATTTCATTACGAGCTGTGTAGAACATGTCATTCTGTCATTTGCTTTTGAATTGTAAAAATTCATGCAATACTTGTTGAGATATTCTAAAAAATATTAGGGGGAACTTAGAAGTTGTGATGGGTGTATACACACTCAGGTGTGGATTACAGTGTTAATTATTGCTCTAGATACTCTGTAAGGTTTGTTCTGAATGCTTTATGAAAACGTCTTCCAAGTTTTTATAGGGAATGAATTTGTATAATAAAATTAAAATAAAATTAAAATTAAATTGTATAATAATATGGTTATTTGGCACTATGGGCCAGCTGATGAAGTGTGTTTGGCCAAAAAGCCACTAGAGTGTAAGGGGTTACATTTGCGATAACATCCACCATTTAAGCAAGATTACATTTGTTGATATTTTTCTTAAACTTAATTAGATCGTACGTTGGTGGAAAACAATCAGCAGGAAGGTCGTTCCATTGTAATGCTGTTCTAGGGAAGAAGGTATCCAAATGGAACTTACTCTTGATTTTGGGGAGTCGAAGATAGTGAGGGTGTTCACCTGCTTGTTTAGCAAAACGAGTAACACGAGAGAAATCCCTGCGCTTAGGTACCAACTCATGTAGCTCAGCAGAACAATCCCCGTAGTAATAACGGTAGAACAGTGAAAGGCTGGCTACATTCCTACGATGTAAGAGAGGTTGAAGGGAGGAAAACAGCTCCTCACCAACTAGTCCCTTGATGCGGTGTTGCAGTCTATCAAGAACAGATAGTGATGCTTTGGAGGCACCTGTCCAGATGTAGGCACAATATTCCATCTTGGGCCTGACCTGACATTTGTAGAGGTAGAGGATGGCCTCGGGGTCAGTATTTTGCTAGACCGATAGAAGGATCCTATCATCTTGGAGACTTGTTTCCCCACCTCTGAGATGTAAGAATTCCATTTGAGATCAGTTGTGATCTTCAGACCGAGCAGTCTGTTCAGGCTTGATCGTTTATTTATCAGTCTCCTCCCCAACCCACACACACAAACCCAATCACGTTTGTTTATGGTGTCAACCGAGGACCTCCTATTGTTTCCCTTTTTTCAATCAAGGACATTTGCAAATACTAGCCGCCAGCCGTGAACCCATTGTTCCATTTTGTTTTAAGTTTACACCATAAACCAACCGTTCTAATAGTGGGGGCTGGGGTATGTCCCCCTCCGACCGACATCCATGGAGTCTTTGTGTAATGACTTATGATGGATAATTCAGCATACTTGTCATGTAGTATCACATTTTTATTACAGTTCTCAAATGAGGTACAATTAAAAATGTTTTAGAAAATGACAAAAAAAATTAAAAAAATAAACGCATGTATGAAAGTGGCTGCTGTATATAAACAATGCCAAAAACAATAACAATTGTACAATTAGGTAATCTTTGACACTAACAAAATGATTTCTTCCCTGAATTTATAGCATAATTTGAGACAACATACTACCTCCAATTGGTCTGTTTTACCATCATGTGCTGTCAAACCTTACATGTAGTGAGTCTTGTATTAACTACTTATTAAGAGGATAAACACAACTTATTTCTGTTTGGCCTAATGGAGGAAAGAAGAGGCAAGCAAGATCTGGTTTGCAAATCAATAATTTCTCGATCTCACTCGAATTGTAATACTAAAAATCCTTGATATTTTACAGCAGTTACGATAGTCTTTTATCGCGTAGAGTTACTGACAGCAAAGTCAATATTTTAGCCAAGCATAACTAACACATTGCACGTAGTCCGTTTCCACTTTCCGCATCATTTATTGTTCATTGTAGCCAGCTGACTCGTGTGAACTGATCAGCACAAGTCTATGTTTGCTTGATAGAATATCCAACTGTACCCTGTAAATGGTACACTGTACACTTGAGTTATTTTCATTTCAAGTTTTTTTTAATGCAATACTTAATGCAAAAATACTTGATAAGTTGATAAACCTCGCTGTGGTATGATGTGGAAATCTGTCTTGTTTAATTTTCTAGCTTGTTACAACTGTTCCAATGAGTCAACATTTAGCAGCCATCAAAACCTCTAAGACATTTGTAATTGTTTTAATCAGACTAACAATGTATGTAACAGTCAAAGTAATCATTTCAATTACATATAATGTTACTAATAATAATGTCTCGAATTAACAAAGAATAAGTTAATACAACTGGATTTGAACCTGCGACCTCTGGGTTAATGTGCTGGTGCTCTACCAACTGAGCTATCTAGCCCTGTGTTGGCGACCTCCCTATTGATCAATATCTTTGTTTGGGGCTCTCATCAAAAGTCATTTAACCACAGAACGCCGTGTAGCCAGTGATCACGCCCCATGTTACGATACAAAATAATATATATTTTATTTTGTGTATTCTATATTCTAAGTGTTATTCAAGTACTGACCACATTGCTATGTTTAGCTCTTTCTTATACACTGTAAACATTATTTGCACTTCTTCCGCTTAAAATCCATCACTATTTTGTCCCGAAAAAAAATTTGGTGCATAATAAGAGCATTTGGTGCACTTGAAGTGCTTAATATTTGACACTTGACTGATACTTTATTTGTGATTTTAGACCAGTACTATCTTGTCCCAGAATAACTGGCATAGTACAGACACTTGAGGAACCTCAACCGAACTATCCTTATTTTATTCTACACCCGAGCTACAAGAATGTAAATGGAAAATCAGAAACAAATGGCACATGCTTTGAAGTTTAAACGGGTGTTGTTTTATTTTAACATTATAAAATCTGAATATGGATTTATCTAAGAAATAAAAGGCAAGACAAATTTGCTTCGTAAAAGAATTGGAGAGGGGCTTGGGTGGTGATGCTGGCGATAGGTTAATTGAGGTGGTACAACTAAATGCACCTCTGTGCTCTCAAATAGTCATATTGTAAAGCCATCCCCGGTCCCTCACTGTCCATTCCCTATCCCCTCGATGGCCAAACGATCGTACACAAACAACACATCTCAATATCCCTCACCTGATGAGCAAAGTGAGTCAGTGTATAGAACTATTTTCCCGATCGAAGGATAAATAATAAACCGAGAGTTAGAGTAATACTTCTATACGACTCAGGCATTTCATGTGGTAAAAACCTATGCAACAAATACACCAGGCACTAAACAAATAATACAACCAACACACATGAAGCACAAGGACTTTACAATAATTAGGAACATTTGATTATCTCTATCAACTCAAGTACCTTTTTACAATGTATATAATGTATTATTTCACTTATGTATTTCTTACCACAGTGGGTTTGTTTGTAACTGAATTAGCTATTTATCTAATTAATCTTTATTAATATTAATTGATCACTTTTATCTTTTGAATTACATTTTTATTATCAGGGTCACGTGGATGACCTCATGTAGTGTGAATGGGTTACCGTGATAACATATCAGAAATAAATAAATAAAAGACAATCTGGGAAGCAGCAATCCGAGGATCACTAGAGAGGATGCGATTTTTGTTATTAATAAAGTATAGTAAACCACAATAAGTTGGCATAATTTTTAGCAGGAGCATTTACGGAATATATACAGGCATGTATACATACCTGTATATATTCTATAGTTAGGTATTGACATATAGTTTAGCTTGTTATAAAATAAAGTGATATGCAGATATGTATACATACCTGTATATATTCTGTAGGTGTCCCTATTGTACGTACAGGCTGAGTCAAGATCCTACTCTCTACAATGACACTGGTGGAGGTGTAATGGATTAACACTGTCAACATAATTATTGGTGGCTCAAGTTTGGTTTGTTTTGTTCGTATATAACATTCATATTAGACTTAATTAAATCTGACTTGTAAACTTCGTCTGTATTTTTCAGAATAGACTCACTTCTGAAACTGACACATTTCGTTTGCACGCGTCATCATTACATCATCAATAGGGCATGTGTTATTTATCAATACTAACAACGTCCGATCGCGACGAGACTTAATAAGTATGAAATACGAATATTTGCTAATTCTGAAGTTACATAATTATTACGTCATAAGGTGTCAAATTACATATTTATAACATACTTAAAAAAACTTACATTTCACTCTTTTGATGTGTTAATGAACATGTCACTTGCACTCATACCTCAAACAAAATTGTTTAGTCAAGAAAACTCAGAACAGCTCTGATGTCTGTTCAAAAAGAGATATATCTCTAGTCTTATGTGTTACCTTGTTCACAATAAAGAAATATAAACACCTTTATAACTTAACACACGTCTCATTTAGCTGTCCTGATGTATATCAACGTAATTATCTTTGGTGAGGACTGCAGTATCTGCCCATATCAATTGATATATCAAAGAATGATATTTCTGAGCTATTCGTATCTGAAACAGAAAATTCCGAGGCAAGTGCGTGTTTCTTCGTGTGCACGTATATGTATAAACACGTATATACAAATACACGTGCATACACATGTGAGTATATTCGAGCGAGGCCTCCCGTCCTGGTGTCCGGACTGGCTCTTGCCGCGCTGGCACTGGCAGGGTGAGCAAACGCTGGTGTTCAATTTGAAACAAAGAACAAGTTACTTGTTAATTATATGTATGCTATCTATAAGCACTAGATCAAGAAATAAACATGAGATCAACTTTTCATTCAACAAGAAATTAATTAACATTTAATTTATTAATTTATTTATTAAAAATTATTCAGAGGTATAACGAAATCAACAAATTAAATACATTTTCCACAAGGGGAACTTTGGGTAGTTCAATAATTAAAAGGAGGCTTCCCAAACCATTCATCACACCTGCATCCATACACAGTGTGGTAGTTTCACACACTGTAGCCAGTGTACGTAAACGGCTTCGGCGAAGCCGAGCTAGGTCTCCGGTGTTCCCCGGTGACCGGACTGACGCTTGCCGCGCTGGCAGGCTGAGAAAACGCCGGTTTTCAATTTGAAACGATATGTAACCATATATTTGCCCGATTTGTGACAGCCAATTACTTATTTTAACTAGCTCAATTACAAATATCATTAATATACATAATAAACAATAAGGGACCTAATACACTGCCTTGTGGAACTCTGCATGAAATGTATGGATCAAGAGAGAGTTAAAGGAAACACTGCTGTTCTATGTGATAAATAACTCCTGAACCAATCCAAGGCGAAATCCACGCACACCGTAATTCTCTAATTAAGAAATAAGAATGTTATGATTTACAGTGTCAAAAGCCTTGGAAAGGTTCAGGAAAATACCAACAGAAAACTGCTTATTTTCTATGGCTTCAATAATTGAATTTAAAACATTAGAGAATGCAAGTTCAGGTGAACGTCGGGCTCTAAAAAACTATTTTCAATGACATAATGTGAATTTTTTTTATTTCAACAAGAAATGAATAAACATTTAATTTATTAATGGAAGAACAATTTTATTGCCCTTCTTCATTTGTAAGCACAATAATTAATTTTACTCAATGCAAATTCTTTGGAAATACATTGTGAAGTAAATAAATATTTGGAAATCCTAAATGAAATGAATGTTAATCTACAATACAAAAGACTCAGTGAGAGGATGGATCATGATATTAAAATAAATGTATACCCTACATGAAGATCCATAAGCATCACAGTTAGGGGATTCACTTTATCCATTTTATTAATAGGTTTCCAGATTTGATATAAAAATGAATGCTCCTTTCCATCATCAAAAAGATAAACTCCCTTGTTACAAAACACTGCATGACAGTCAATATCTTGCTTTGTGGATTTTTTCATTTCATAGACAAATAGAACTTCATTCAAGAATGGTCACATTTGCTTTCCTAATGCACTTCTCTATTGGAATGAAAATGAGGCTCTTGTCTTAAATAGTGTGGTGCCTTGCAAACTCATAATAATTTATATGATTAGCTGTCCGGTTACCAGACAAATATAACCTCAATGTAATGAGAATCTATTGAGAAGCATGGAGAGGATGTCTTCCTGGCAGGCAATGATTGCTTTAAATCAAAAACAATAAAGTCATGGCAAATTATCATGCATGTCTACTTTACTTGCACGAGGTCCATGTCAACTATACTATCCTCATACTATCTATTTTGATGTAATAGAAAAGTTCTTTTGGGAAAATTGCCTTGCTCCTTCCTACCTATGCTCCTAGGAGGACGAAATTCAAGGCCTGTGAGGTGATCAGACATTGTTAGATTAGATCGGTAAAACACCACAAGATTTACATATGTATGTCATTGGGGTTAAGTATGGTCGCCAGTTTTATTATTTTAAGGACTATGTCAGAATAACTTATATGATGGGCCTTATTACCATTCTCAAATTCTACAAGATCTCTTGTCAACCGAATCCTTCCATCATATAGTTGTAATAGACCTTTAATTAATAAACCGCATCCGTCTTTGCTTTCCTGTACACAAGTCTATGAGAATCAGAATGAGGCACATGTACAACTGAACCAGTAGACAGGTTCCTTATAATGTGATGGATCCAATCATAACGATATATCTACTGCCGGTAGATAGGGAACATGACTAGGGTAGACGTGTGTGGGGAACGAAGAATACACAACGGGTAATTATTATTCCACTGGGGTAAAACAATAATGTAATACAGGGGTGAATCCTGGGTGTCGATAAAGGGGGCGGGGTTACACTGCCAAACACGGGGGAAAACAAATAACGTATGATAACTTGATGTGCAAAGAGTGCAATTCACCATTTTCATTGTCATGGAAGTAAATTATACGCTAATTACGTGTTATCTTTATTCCCACCCTGAATCCACCTCTGTTATCGAATGAATAAAACTGATGAAACAATAACAGCAATAAAGAGTGGGCTGTATACCTGTCCGAGTCATCGTATTTTATCAGTGGGATAGTATAGGTTTTCCTGGCCAATTTAAGAAGCGCCGTTTTAATGATCCAATCAACTAGTGTTTCTTGTTTCTCTGTTGTTGTGTTAAAATTTGTAAGCAATCATCATTTCATTCATATCGTACTCAACTGCGTTTATTTAGTTCTATTTCGTTTTTTGGCATTCATGACTTCAATTGTGTCATCCTGAAATTTGATGTTTGGCATCATTTGCGACTGATGCAATCAAATTAACAGTTATCTGTATGCAAATAATTTTCTCAAAATTTGTTACCGCTTTCGTTTAATGGCCAATCAATTTTATCTTAAGAGTATTCATGATTTCTTCAGATGTCTATCTTTTTCGAAACTTCTTCTGTGTCGCTATCCAATTTTTTGATTTTTATTCAAATGTAAAAAAAAATCA
Organism: Zoroaster sp. YZ-2022; assembly: GCA_029582265.1. NCBI lineage: Eukaryota > Metazoa > Echinodermata > Asteroidea > Forcipulatida > Zoroasteridae > Zoroaster > Zoroaster sp. YZ-2022. The sequence goes on from CM055817.1 coordinate 60,563,353, forward strand.
ACTGGTACGAAACAAGAATCTGTGTACCCCTACGGGGTCATCTTGCATAACATATTATTTTGTTCCACTTTATTTCCACGTCAATCTCCAAAGTTTAACTTTCTTTCCTTTATTTTCCTTTATTGGCCCCTGATTTCTAACCTAAGGATCATCCCATATAAATGTTTGTTTTGTTTCCATATAAGGCACGTCAAAATCCTGACCCTTCTTAATAATTCAGAGCTTCGTGGTAAGCAATAATTGCTTTAAATTCAAAGCTATAAAGTCATGGGTAATTGACCACGCCTGTCTAGTTTACTTGCACGAGGTCGATGTCAACTATACTATCCTCATACTGTCCATTTTAATGTAATGGAAAAGTTATTTGAATGAAAATTGCCTTGCTTCTACAAGGACGAAATTCACGGCCTGTGAGGTGATCAGACATTGTTAAATTAGATCGGTAAAACACCACAAGATTTACATATGTATGTATCAGGTCTCTGTTCCTAAAACTAAGGTTATTGACATTGGGGTTAAGTATGGTCGCCAGCTTTATTGTTTTTAGGACTATGTCAGAATAACTGATATGATGGGCCTTATCACTAGCCATTCTCAAATTCAACAAAATCTCTTGTCAACCGAACCCTGTATGTGTAATAGACCGCAGCCATTTTTGCTTTCAGAATGAGGCACATGTACAAGTGAACAGGTAGACATTTTCCTTACCATGTGGTGGTTCCAATCATAACAATACCGCCTGTAGAATGGGAACGTGACTATGGCAGGACGAAACTAGAATTTAAATATCCCTACAGGGTCACTTTGTATAAAAGATGGGTTCCCCTTTGCAATATTTCCTCCTAAATCTTCTGTTTCTCAATCTTTTTCTTTTGTTTGTTGGGGTGTGTGTTTTTTTGTTTTTTTTTGTGTTTGTGTTTTTTCTCCATTATTTCCCTTTATTTTCTTTATTTTGCCTGTAACGCGATAGGGAAATGACACAGACAGAAATCTGTCCTAAAGTCTCATACACAGGCCTGAGAATTGAATGTAAAAAATAATGTCAATTAATTAATGCCAATTGATGAAATGGAATTCTTGATCAACAGCTAGCGACTGGTTCTGACGGAATTTCATGAGCTTATTTTGGTGATGAGTTGGGTAAATGACGATAGAATGCTCAACTTATGAATTTGAATGTTTCTTTTTGCAGGTTGAATGATGATGTAAAGGAAAATTTATTTTCAAATTAAATTGAACGAAAACTGGTTGGAATTGGCGAGGAATCCTATATTATACTCTGCAGATGAAGGAAGGGGGAAGTTTCCTCCGATTGTGCTAATCGCACACACATTAATAGTCCAACTGTATCATTGAGTCAGAATTTGCTATCTAAATTATTTTAAACACACCAAATATCTTATATAAATTCATCAATGTTTTAAATAATGTAAATATTGAATAATAAATATTGAATATATGCTATTTTTCTTTACAATAATCTAAGGTTTGACTTGCTGTAAAATTTAACGAATTACATTCGAATTGGTGCATTCGAATTGAAAAGAAAACATTTATTGAACATTTGTTAAACTACTTGCGTAACACTCTTTCTAGCCCCTGATATTATTATCCCAACATCAATCTCAATTCCTAATTCATAAAAGAGCAGTTTAAATTTAAGGGAAAAAAACTACATAAAGCTTGTAAAATGTGAAAGTTGAATTCCTCTTTCATTGACATGATACGCCCATATGTTTTGTACTAAGCATCAGTGTTGTGGAAATCATTTTCACTAGTAGTGAGAACGAGGTAGACACTCGGGGCGATGTTATCACAAAACACTTATGTTCAATATTACAGGACAACGACCAATTATTCAGGGGGGTGTTTGTGTAATACTTGAGTTGAGGGACGGATATTGGAATTCAACATTTGGAATTGAACCATGTCATGTCAACAAATTTCCAAATTTCCATTATATTCAAGTTCCCATGACAGGAAATAAATTTATCAACCAGTCTTAAATGATTATCGCAGACCGAACTAATCATTTTAATTTTAATTCCATATATAATCAAAACGCTGTATTTATGTCATTGAAAACCATTAAATCTTCCATTTTAATGAGATGTCAGCAGAAGATAATTTATGTCTTAATTCATACAATCGTGCTGCCCCACACTTCAGTCAAGGGTGGATCGGGGGGGGGGGGGGCCAGCACGGTACAATACAATTACAATTAAATATGATTTTCCCTGATGGTAATAAGCATATACTTTGTAAATCTCAGGTGTAGTTTAAATTTGATATCCAATAAAGTTATATAATGGAATAAAATAGGTTTTAGGTTTTTTTGTAACTAACCTTTTTGAGGTTAACACCTGCAAATGTTTTGGTCTCTGAAAATTCTCAATATTACATAAGTATGGTGGAGGTACAGTGCTGGATAAACACAACTTATTTCTGTTTGGCCTAATGGAGCAAAGAAGAGCCAAGCAAAATATGATTTTGAAGATTCAATATTGTTCTCCATCTCACTTGTTGAATTGTAATACTAAACAGCTACGACAGTCTTGTCACGTAGAGTTACTGACAGCAAAGTCAATATTTTAGCCAAGCATAACTAACACACTGCACGTAGTTCCGTTTCCAGCTTTCGGCATCATTTATTGTTCATTATAGCCAGTTGAGGTATGAACTGATCAGCACGAGACTATGTTTTCCTTTATACGATGTACAATATTCAACTGTATCCTGAAATGGTACACTGTACACGAGTTATTTCATTTCAAGGTTATTTAATTCAGTCATTTTCATATAAATTGTTTTGATAGTTTAATAAACCTCGCTGTGGTATGAACTTGGAAATCTGTATTGTTTAAGTTTCTAGCTTGTTACAACTGTTCCAATGAGTCAACATTTAGCAGCCAACAAAAACCTCTAAGACATTTGTAATTGTTTTAATCAGACTAACAATGTACGTAACAGTGAAAGTAATCATTTGAATTACATATAATGTTACTAATGATACTGTTTGGAATTAACAAAGAACAATAGAGCTGGATTTGAACCTGCTACCTCTGGGTTAACGTATCGGTTCTCTACAAACTGAGCCATCAAACCCAATGTTGACGGTCTTCCTAATGTGTCAATATCTTTGTTCATGGGGCGCTGGTCAGAAGTCATATAACAACAGAATACCGTACAGCTAGGGATCAAGACCCATGTTACGATATTTGAGGTGCTTAATATTTGGCACTTTACTGACACTTTATTTGTGATTTTAGACCAGTACTATCTTGTCCCAAAATAACTGGCATAGTATAGGCACTTGAGGTACCTCAACTGAACTATCCTTATTTTATTCTACACCTGAGATACAAGAATGTAAATGGAAAATCAGAAACAAATGGGCACATGCTTTGATACTTAAAGGTCCTGTGAAGAGTGTATTTACCAAACTTTATTTCTTGGTGCTGTTATATTGATTGGTATGAATTAAAAACAATTTTAAATGTTTTGTTTTTGTTTCGAGTGGATTATTCATTGTTTATCTAATAATAAAAAATTTACCCCCAGAATTTTCGAAGTTTTAACGAAACGTTCGTGACGTACACAAAGGCAGAGAATTTCTATGTACCGTGAAACGCAGCGCAAGCCCCCATTATGCGGTCGCTAAACACACTGAAGGCAATGCTAACATTACGGTGTTATTTTATGAAATAACAGAAACAGTTCAGTCAAAGTTCTGATCATTTAAAAACCTCAAAACAAGCGCAGGCATAATGAGAAAGGTTTAATGTTTTTATGTTTGTCTTGCCAGGATATAAAAATCAGACACGATGTTTTTATTAATGCGGAAAATCACGGCATGTTTTCATGCCGTGAACACTGAAACGGTGAGCATGGTGTGAACATGTCGTTTTGCACGGAAGTGGACTGGGTTATGCATGGGAGTATTATTAAATGGCCACTTACCCTGAGTCTTTCTCGCTTTAAAAAAACACCTCTATTCAGTCGTTGGAGCCTTCCCAGCCTTCTTACTTAGCGGGAATATCGTTGGAATTGCATCTGGTAGCAGCATGGCCTTATAAGCCATACCGAACTGGCTGTGAAGGCCCCGTTCAAAGCATGTCTGCTCGAACTGTGCACTAAATGAGTGTTCCGTCGGTCCCGACCACTTCGCTCTGGTCAGCTTCACTTTAGTCGTCCAAATACGTCTGTATTTTGGATCAGACGGAAATCGGTGTAGACTAACACCGTCTTTGGTGGTGTTGCTGCAAACTACAGCTACACACCTCGATGGCATTATCGAAAATAATAAGCTTCAAACCTGACAGAAAACCATAGGAAACTTTTTCTCTAGCAACACTCTGCATACAGTGGTGCGCTGTATATGACGCATACTTGGGCAAGTGTTGTGGATCGCGGATCGGGAGTCGCCTTAGTGTACGTCACGAATTTTATGTTAATGAGGGGTATGGGCGTGTCGAAGCGCACCCCCTATATTTAAAAATTAATATTTTTATGGTATAAACGTGAGGGGAAAAATTTACAAATGACAAATATATGTTCCAGTAGGCATAATTTATTGTATACAATGAACAAAAAACTATTTCACAGGACCTTTAAATATTGAATATATGCTAGTTTTCTTTACAATAATCTAAGGTTTGACTTGCTGTACAATTTAACAAATTACATTCGAATTGAAAAGAAAACATCTATTGAAATTTTTTTTAAATAAATTACTGATTGCGTAACACTCTTTCTACCCCCTGATATTATTATCACAATATCAATCTCAATTCATAATTCATAAAAGAACAGATTAAATTTAAGGGAAAAATCTACATAAAGCTTGTAAAATGTGAATCATGAATTCCCCTTCATTGGCATGATAAGCCCATTCATTATATTTTGAACTAACCAATCGGCGTTGTGGAAATCAATTCCCCCATCAGGGTCTAGTGGTGACAGCAAAGTACAATACAATTACAATTAAATATGATTTTCCCTGATGGTAATGAGCAAATACTTTGTAAATCTCAGATGTGGTTTCATTTTGATATGCAATAAAGTTGTATAATGGAATAAAATAGGATTTAGGTTTGTTTTTGTATCTAACCTTTTTGAGGTAAACACATGCAAATGAAAATACTCAATATTGCATATGTATGGTGGAGGTACAGTGCTGGATAAACACAACTTATTTCTGATTGGCCTAATGGAGGAAAGAAGAGCAAGACGTGATTTGTAAATCAATATTTTTCTCCATCTCACTTGTTGAATTGTGATACTAAACAACCTTAGTATTTTACAGCAGCTACGACAGTCTTTTGTCACGTAGAGTTACTGATAGCAAAGCCAATATTTTAGCCAAGCATAACAAACACACTGCGCGTAGTTCCGTTTCCAGCTTTCCGCATCATTTATTGTTCATTGTAGCCAGTTGAGTTATGAACTGAGCATCAGGCAATGTTATTTCCTTGATACAATGTAGAAAATTCAACTGTAGCCTGTAAATGGTACACTGTACACTTGAGTTATTTATATTTCAAGTGTTTTTTTTTTCATGCAAGATATTTTCAAATAAAAATACTTGATAATTTGATAAACCTCGCTGTGGTATGAACTTGGAAATCTGTCTTGTTTAATTTTCTAGCTTGTTACAACTGTTCCAATGAGTCAACATTTAGCAGCCATCAAAAACCTCTAAGACATTTGTAATTGTTTTAACCAGACTACAAATGTACGTAACAGTCAAAGTAATCATTACATATAATGTTACTAATAATAATGTCTCGAATTAACAAAAAACAATTTAATACAACTGGATTTGAACCTGCGACCTCTGGGTTAATGTGCTAGTGCTCTACCAACTGAGCTATCTAGTCCTATGTTGGCGACCTCCCTATTGATCAATATCTTTGTTTGGATCTCTCATCAAAAGTCATTTAACCACAGAATGCCGTATAGCCAGGGATCAAGACCCATGTTACGATACAAAATAATATATATATATTTTTTATTTTGTGCATTCTATATTCTAAGTGTTATTCAAATACTGACCACATTGTTATGTTTAGATCTTTCTTATACACTGTAAAAATGATTTGCAATTTTTCTGCCCAATTCATCACTATTTTGTCACGACAAAAATGAGGTGCATAATAAGAGCATTTAATGCACTTGAGGTGCTTAATATTTGACACTTGACCGATACTTTGTTTGTGACTTTAGACCAGTACTATCTTGTCCCAAAATAACTGGCATAGTACAGACACTTGAGGCCCCTAAACCGAACTATCCTTATTTTATTCTATACCTGAGCTGCTTTGAAGCTTAAACAGATGATGTTTTATTTTAACAGGTGTAAACATCATAAAATCTCAATATGGATTGATCTAAAATAAAATAATAAAGGGCAAGACAATTTTGCTTGGTAACAGAATTGGAGAGTGGCTTGGGTGGTGATGCTGGCGATAGGTTAATTGAGGTGGTACAACTAAATGCACCTCTGTGCTCTCGAATAGTCTCAATGAAAAGGCAGCCCCGGCCCTCCCTGTCCATTCTCTATCCTCTCGATGGCCAAACGATCGTACACAAACAAAAAAAACTCAATATCCCTCCACCTGATGAGCAAAGTAAGTCAGTGTATATCCCTATTTTCCAGATCTCGATTTGGACACGTTGAACAATACACCGAGATTTAGGGTAATTCTTCTATACGACTCAGGCATTTCATGTAGTAAAAACCTATACAACACTCACACAAGGCACTAAACAAATAATACAACCAACACACATGAAGCACAAGGGCTTTACAATAATTAGGAACATTTGATTATCTCTATCAACTCAAGTACCTTTTTACAATGTACATAATGTTTTATTATTTCACTTATATATTTCTTACCACAGTGGGTTTGTTTGTAAGTGAATTAGCTATTAATTCCCAGGGCCATGAGGGAGACCATGTTATGTGAACGGGTTACCCTGAAATCAGAAATAAAAATTCAGAAATAAATAAATAAAATACAACCTGGGAAGCAGCAATCTGGGGATCACTAGAAGAGGATGCAATTTTTGTTATTATGAAAATAGATCAAACCACAATAATTTTGCAAAATTTTTAGCAGGAGCACTTACGGAATATATACAGGCTCCTCTGAGGTCTGTTCAAAAAGAGAAACATCTCTAGTTTGATGTATTACCTTGTTCACAATAAAAGAAAAATAAACATCTTTATAACTTAACAAACGACTCAGTTTTGCTGTCCCAATGTAATTGTAGACATATATATCAACGTAATTATCTTTGGCGAGGACTGCAGTATCTGCCCATATCAATTGATATATCAAAGCATAATATTTATAAGCTATTCGTATCTGAAACAGAAAATTCCGAGGCATGTGCGTGTTTCTTCGTGTGCACGTATATGTATAAACACGTATATACAAATACACGTGCATACACATGTGAGTATATTCGAGCGAGGCCTCCCGTCCCAGTGTCAGGACTGGCTCTTGCCGCGCTGGCAGGGTGAGAAAACGCTGATGTTCAATTTGAAACAAAGAACAAGTTACGTATATACAAATCCCCGGCCATTTCCATATTTTAATTGAAACATAAATTAAAGATTCAAGAAAGTATTTATAATATAAATAAGATTCTTTGTTAATATGGGTAACATTGTCTTACTTATCTTGTCTACATGTCCTGATGGGAGTTTAACGTTTACTGTGCCTATAACATTATGAATATAGGGTCCGTGCTCGAACAAGCTTCATGCACATTCATAATTATATTAATTTAATATTAAAATATTTCATACATGTACGATTTTGTTGTCCCCTTAAAGGTGTAGTGTAAATCAACATTTTTCTCCATCTCACTTGTTGAATTGTAATACTAAACAACCTTTATATTTTTACAGCTACGACAGTCTTTTGTCACGTAGAGTTACTGACAGCAAAGTCAATATTTTAGCCAAGCATAACCAACACACTGCACGTAGTTCCGTTTTCAGCTTTTCGCATCATTTATTTGTCATTGTAGCCAGTTGAGGCATGAACTGATCAGCACAAGTCTATGTTTTCCTTGATATAATGTAGAATATTCAACTGCAGCCTGTAAATGGTACACTGTATACCTGAGTTATTTACATTTTAAGATGTTTTAATTCAATACATTTTCATGATTTTATTGTCCCCTTAAGTGTGGAGAAAATAAAGGAAGCATTTAAAATGCATATAAAATGAATCCATTATTATATATTAGTTGGAATCAAAACTGCAAAATGACGAATTACATTTAAAACATAACACACATCACAATAATACAAGAAAATAAATAAACTTTCCTTTACATCAAATAAAACTAATTGAAAAAGGCAGAACACTCCCTTGTTACAAAACACTGCCTGACAGTCAATATCTTGCTTCGAGGATTTTTTCATTTCATAGATAAATAGAACTTCATCCAATAATGGTCAATTTTGGTTCCCTAATGCACTTCTCTATTGGAATCAAAATGAGGCTCTTGTCTTAAATAGTGTGGAGCCTTACAAACTCATAGTAATTTGTCCGGTTACCAGACAAATATAACCTCAATGTAATGAAAATCTATTGAGAAGCATGAAGAGGTGTCTTCCTGGCAGGCAATGATTGCTTTAAATCAAAAACATTAAAGTCATGGCAAATTTACCATGCATGTCTACTTTACATGCACGAGGTCGATGTCAACTATACTATCCTCATACTATCTATTTTGATGTAATGGGAAAGTTCTTTTTGGAAAATTGCCTTTCTCCTACCTATTCTCCTCGGAGGACGAAATTCAAGGCCTGTGAGGTGATCAAACATTGTTAAATTAGATCGGTAAAATACCACAAGATTTACATATGTATGTGTCAGGTCTCTGTTCCTAAAACTGAGGTTATTGTCATTGGGGTTAAGTATGGTCGCCAGCTGTATAATTTTAAGGACTATGTCAGAATAACTGATATGATGGGTCTTATCACTAACCATTCTCAAATTCAAGAAAATCTCTTGTCAACCGAATCCTTCCATCCTATAGGTGTAATAGACCTTTAATTAATAAACCGCATCCATCTTTGCTTTCCTGTACACAAGTCTATGAGAATCAGAATGAGGCACATGTACAACTGAACCAGTAGACAGGTTCCTTACAATGTGATGGTTTCAATCATAGCGATATTTCTACTGCCGGTAGATAGGGAACTTGACTATGATAGACATGTGTGAGGAACGAACAATACACAATGGGCAATTATTATTCTATTTGTGTAAAACGATAATATAATACAGGGATGGATCCTGGGTGTCATTAAAGGGGGCGGGGTTACACTGCCAAACAAGGGGAAAACAAGTAACGTATGATAAATTGATGTACAAAGAGTGCAATTCACCACTTTCATCGTCATGGAAGTAAATTATACTCTAATTACGTGTTCTCTTTATTCCCACCCTGAATCCACCTCTGTTATCGAATGAATAAAACTGATGAAACAATAACAGCAATAAAGAGTGGGCTGTATACCTGTACGAGTCATCGTATTTTGTCAGTGAGATAGTATAGGTTTTCCCGGACAATTTAAGAAGCGCCGTTTTAGTGCTCCAATTAACTAGTGTTTCTTTTTTCTCTGTTGTTGCGTTCAAATTAATTTGTAAGCAATCATTATTTCATTCATATCATACTCAACTGCGTTTATTTAGTTCATTTCGTTTTTTGGCATTCATGACTTCAACTGTGTCATCCTGAAATTTGATGTTTGGCATCTTTTGCGATTGATGCAATCAAATTAACAGTTATCTATGCGGAAAGGATTTTGTGAAAATTTATTATCGCTTTCGTTTAATGGACAATCAATTTCATCTTAGTGGTATTCAAACCTGACCATGGCAAATTTCAGTGAGTTTTCCGATGATTTCTTCAGATGTGAGTTATGAAAGTCACTAATGTCTATCTTTTTCGAAACTTCTTCTTCTGTGTCGCTATCCAATTTTTTACATTTTTATTCCAATGTAAAAAAAAATCAACTGGTACGAAACAAGAATCTGAGTATCCCTACGGGGTCATCTTCCATAACATATTTGTTCCACTTTATTTCCACCTCAATCTCCCGCTCCCCGAAGTTTAACTTTCTTTCCTTTATTTTCCCCTTTCTTTTGCTTTTTGTTGCCTGTAATCTACTGTCGAGCTAGACAAATGAGAATCTGTCGTAAAATCTCATACCCAGGCCGTATAATTAATAATAATGATAAATAATAAATGGATTTATAGAGCGCCAAATGACCACAGGATACAAGGCGCTATAACAAGGAAAGAAAAAGGAACTAAGACAAAAGAAAGAATAACAACCAGCTACGATTTGGGGAAAATATATGTCTTGAGAGCCTTTTGAAGAACAGAACACTGTTTGAATTTCTGATGGTGATGGGTAAGTTATTCTATAAACGAAGGGGATGAAAAAAGGCGCTGCCACCAGCCTGTTTACGTGATTTGTGCACAACAAGGGTTTCACCATCAGAAGAACGAAGGGAGTATGAATAGGTCTTGGTTATGAGCAGAGAAGAGAGATAACCTGAGTGTTTCAGTGATTTGTAAGTGTGAACCAATGTGCGGAACTGAATACGTTGGGCGACTGGAAGCGTAATTGTTTGAGCAGATGAGAGGTGTAGGTGTGTTTATGTTACTGAAAGACAAGCCTGACACATATGTTTTGAAGTCTTTGGAGACGAGATATATTTTTCTTAGAAACACCGTTCAACAGATGGCAGCAATAGTCCAGCTTGGACAGAATCAGGGCACGGACTGCATTGTGACAAGCATTACAGTCAAGAAATTTCCGGATCCGATCTAAGAATTAAAATTAAGAATGTGACAATTGAATGGCAATTGATGACATTTTTGATCAACTACTTGTGACTCGTTCTGACGGAATTTTATGACACTTAGTGACAATTTCATTTTATTTTATTTTATTTATTGGTTTATTGCTTCACTTATCTAAGCCAAAATAATACAAATAGGAGTTAAAATATTAAACTTATTTTCTTTGTATTAAATATTAATAAAAAACAACACAAAAATAGACGAAATGACGGAATTTAATGAACTTTCAATTGGAACGTACTTATTTTTGCGATGAGTTGGGTTAAATGAAGATGAATGCTCAACTGAAGTTAAGTTTTTGCATATCGAATGATGATGGGAAATTAATTTTCAAATCAAATATAAGGTATTTAATATGAATGAAAAAGGATTGAAATTGGCGGGAAAACTGATATTATACTCCGCAGCTGGAGGAAGGGGAAAGCGCCCTCTATTGTGTCCGCCATGTCCGAATTTTACTTAGCAAATAATACGAAGCAATATAAAGCAGACCACCAGTTAAGTACACATATATTGTATGAAAGGTTGGTTGGTAACCAAAGAAGGCTGCTACGCAAATTTATGTTTCAGGTAAGCAACAAGAAGAATAAGCATAAGAATTCTAACCCTTTGTTGTTTATCAGCATGATTGAGTCCAGTCAATATGAAGAATTTCCATAAGGAACATCATGTAGGCATTTATAGGCAAAACACAATTCAATGTTCAAAATAAAACTTGATCGGAAAAAAAACCGGCATCACTTTATAGCAGATAAATCTGCTTAGCATTTTTGTAAAGCAGGTTTTAATGGTTCCTAACTATAATTTTAGTGATTATCAATACCTCTCATGTCAATATTATAAATCAATAATACAAAAACACTAAATGGTTCGCCCCAGTTTAAACTATTCAGCTTACAGAACCATTGAAGGTTTTTGCTCAAAACTTAAAACTAACAATGTCTCCTGTTTTTTTAAAATACTGTCAGCAGTTGTAAACTTTCATTGGTAATTATGAAGTTCAAATGTTCTTGAATAAGCCGAAACTAACTTATACAATAAATGCATACTCAAAGAAAGACATGTACAAAGAGCATTAGGACAAAAACCTTTAATATATACATGTTATACTTCATCCCTCAAGAGGGCGCTCTTACATAAAGACAGAATATCATCTGAATCACTGTCCTATCAATGTCCTATCAGTATCAACCTAGTCACTGACACCAAACACAGTCTGGGCTGTGTGTGCAATTATACAAATGAAATACAAATAATTAAAAATAAAAGCAAAATCCATCACATGTTTGTAGTTGTATATTAGTGCAGTGTAAGTTTAACTGGACTTCATATGGCTATGAGTGTACATGTGACCGAACTTTCTCTATACAACTGTCAGCAGACGCATGTTAAGGTAAAATAAAAGTTGTTGAGCTGTAATGTTTTCAAGCGGTTATTTAAGGACTAGATGTCAGAATGACTGATAAGATGGGGGCTTATCCCTAACCATGCTTAAATTAATTCAACAAGAACTTTAACATTATAATGGATCATATTGCCCACAGTAGTAAACAAAAGAAACATAATTGTTCTAGCTGATAGATTTAGTTGCGACCAGCAGCAGCAGGCTTAACACTTTTCTGAAGTGGGATTTTTGTTCCATCCATAGCAAGGCTTATTTGAACCCCTTCAAACATTAATTAGCCAAAAATCTTGGAAAATGCAATATATATATATATATCCATATCCGTTGTAAACCTAATCTTTTCATCACATAGGTGCAGTAGGTTTTAAGTATTATACCGCGGCCATCTTTGCTTTCCTGTACACAAGTCTATGACAATCAGAATGAGCCTCATGTACAACTGAACCAGTAGCCAGGTTCCTTACAATGTGATAGTTCCAATCACAATGATACCGTCTGTAGATAGGGAACGTGACTATCGTAGACGTGTGCGAGGAACAAACAATACACAATGGGCAGTTATTATTAGACGCGTAAGTGAACGAAAAAACAATGCACAGTGGCCAATAATAGTTCCATTGGGTAAAATAATAAATGGAATAATTGGCGCCCTCACCGACGTGGCTTGGCCTTTTGAACTGGATCTGGACTGTATCAGACGCCATCAAAGGGTACCGTTAAAGCAAATCATTGGTAGCATTTTTAAGGTTTATGACAGGCATTCAAAGTGACAAATCCGCACCGTGGGGGGGAACTTCCCAACCATCACTTTTAAAAAAGACTTGGTCTCCCTACTTTTCAACCAAATTGGTCATGTAGCCGTGAGTGCTGTTAACGATTCTCCTAAATTATTAAATACAAAAATCTATTAAAAAAAAATCACAAATACAAATTTTCAAAACCAATATTTTCTTAAAATTTTAACAAAATTAATAAACATTTACAAAAATTTCCTTAAAATTGTCTAAAATGATTTCTAATTTCTCAGAATTTTCTTTAATAATATTTTTTTAAATTAATGTTTCAAACCCAAATGATGTGTGTTCTTCAGGTGGAGGCGGGTTGGGCCATGGGGGAGGGTTAGGACAGGGAGATCATTGAAATGTTGACGATAAATTTAGCATAAACAAAATCTACAGAAATGGGCAGGAGCTCAAATCTTGAGGGATTGGGGTATATATCCCCTAAAGATTTGACGGTGGATGACCAGTGCAATTATCCATCGATAGAGGGCGGGCATTTCACCTGGGTCACAGTCGTTTCTACACTCGGGGCAGATTATTTCGCATTGAAAATGCTATACATCCCCCCCCCCCCCAGTGAACCGCGGCGCTTGCGTCTACCTAGGACGGGGAAGGGGTAGGATGTCATTGTGTATACCATGTAGCTAGAGCAAGGGGAAATCACCTTCCTATTGCGCTCGCCAACAACCCCCCACCCCAACCCCAAGGGATCGTGACCAGAGTCCAACACTGGATTAACACTGCTGGTTCGAAATTGGGCACGAAGGATATAATGATCAATCAGACCATGTGGAAACACGTTGATACCCCATTGGACTTTTTGAGGTGTGGCAGACATAGGAGGGCGCTTTTCAAACTGGGTAAATCTTGCGTAACTGCAAAAGAATTCACCCAATCTAAACAGCGCCCTCTTTTTGTGAGAAGACGGAGAGGATGAAAGGGATGGGCGGGGAGATAAGAAAGGGAGCAATGTCATATAATCCAATCAATATCAAGGGGCAATAAATACTTCAATAACCAGAAATGAGGACGCAGAACACCCCTTGATATTATTGGGTTACTTGGCATTGATCCCCTTCCCCTCCCCGCCCCTACAAGTCTCCCCTTTCTCCACCACCCCCATCCGCTCTCCTTCCTCGCCACTCCTTCCCCTCTCCCCTTCCACCCATTCCTCTTCTCCCCCACCCCCATCCAACGTCTTTCCCTCTCTAGCATCAAGTCGAAAATTTAGTGCAACATTTTTGAAGTCTCCCCTTCCCTCTTCCAGGACTCTACCCACCTAACTAAATGCAAAGGATTCTGAAGGGTTGTATCAATTTACAAAACAGTGTCCCGTCGTAATGTCACGTTGGATGTCCCTTCAATAATGTCAAGTTTAGAAGACTTCGTTTACACACAAACTCAGAAATGAAGGAAAACTCAAAGTTTGTATCCGGTTCCTATCACTCAGTTTATTGCACTTGATTCGAACCAGGTTTTTCAAAAGTATTACTGATTTTAATTGAGGCTATCCAATATTTTCGACATTTGAGTACTCGCTCAGTGTACCCTTAACCTCCCTTGAAATGGTGCGTTTATTGTTGTTCAGCATATTCAAGAAAACAATAAATAAATATTCCCAAAAATGCCCATTATTCTCCTTTGAAAGTGTCTTAAATTGTGGATGACCTCTTACAGCTAATTAATAACATCAATGCGTTATGTACAGGCAATTTTCTTTTAATTACAACAATTGTTCTCAAAGATTGATATTCCGTGCTCAAACTGATTTTACCTCGGAAAAATATTTCAATTTTGAATTCCGGTTTTAGTTGGGTAATCAAAATAAGGAATTAAAAAAATAATGGTTATATAAAACATCCATAAGTTTATAACATTACGTCATCAATTAATAATTATTTATAATGGTTTCTCATTTAAAATGACATTTTTAACTTTTGTGACCAACACCGCTTGAGCATGGAATATATAAATATTTTTTATGACTTTAATTATAAAATTAAGTAAATTGTAAACAATTCAAATTCATTGTCAACTACGACAGCTTAAATTCTGCAGACTACTTATGTTTTGTTTCCTCGTATGTACATTCACGTGAATCAGCGAACAAAAGAGGGGTTGAAAACACATAAATTGACGGGTGCTTCGCCAAGGACATTTCAAAGTCCGCAGAATTCAACAGATTGTAATTGTTGACAAGAGACTAGGTTATATGTAAATTCTACAAATACATTCAAATATTCATTTAAAAAATTCAACAAAGATTTCTAAGAAAGAGGTATGCTTAAATAGTTTCACTGCATTTTGCCGGAGTCACTGGCTAACAATTACTAATGGAATGAGAAATAATTTTTGTATTATTATTGTTTTCATATTATATATTATATATATTTTTTGTATTTTGTTTTAATTTTTTTTAAATATTTTATTTTGTATTTTTTTTTTAAATATTTGTGTGTATTTTTTTTTTTTTTTAGTATTTATTATTATTAATTGTTAATAAGACCAAGTAATACATAATAAACTAGTGATTGTTCTTTCAAATCAAAAACTCAAGTTAGGTTGATTAATTGTATTTATTTATTTTCACCACATACAGCTACTACGCTGCTGCTTTCACTGTAATCTCGTTTAGTATTAACCTTTTTAGGTAGTAAGTATAATCCACTAAACAAAGCTAAACACACCATTCATATATGATTTAGACCCGTAGACTAGTTTGAAAATAAGAGATTGTATAAAACACTATTAGTAATGTCTATAAATGCATCCATACTTTATAAGAATGAAGAGATATTTATACAATAAAATAAATGTGAAAGTTTCAGTTTATTCTCGTCGTTAACGAGAAAATAGTCAACATGTAATCAGATTTGTTTGCATGTATTAAAATGTGGAAATACATTTCTCACGTTTTCAGAACAATCACAGAATGTCATATGGAATAATATCTCTAGATGTTTGGTACGAGCACTAACTTCACATAAAAAGATTTTTAGATTATAATTTAGTAAAGGTGTACTCGGGTAATTACCAAAGGTGTACACTAACATTACACATTTGTCGCAACTATACAATGATGTTTCAAAATATCATTAGGTTAAACTTGTCTGGGGGGGGGCGGTCATATTCAAATACAGATCCCCAGTCTGCGGGTCAGTGTTTACGATACTAATATGATTACATTTACAAATATTGTGTCATTTTCAGTGCAGTGCATACATTTATAATTACAATTACATTCAACCAAACTTTAAACACCAAATATATTTTTCTATATGACCAAACAAAAATGCGCACAACTTTTCCAGCGGACAAGAAGAGCCAGTGCGGAATGTTACGAAAAACACAACAAATTCTTGTGTAATCGCCTTTTTCCTGATTCCCAGCTTTGAAAACTTACGTGAACTGACAAGACAAATATTGCAAGTTCATTCAATATTATGTAATTCTAATGATATAATGTACCGTGACAAACATAACATGCTTTCAATTCAGTCAAGATAATTTCATATTTAAACTTCTATCTTAAAGTCCAAAGTGATGAGTACTTTAGTCATTTTTTAAATAAACATATTCCAAGTGATTCGCTATTTCACCAGTAAATCCGGTACAGTTATATTTTCCTATTTAGCGAGAATTGTCTCAAACGTATTGTTAGTGACATTGTAAAACCATTGTTAAACAGGATATCGTAAGTACCATTATTTGAAGAGCAATGAATCCAGCTGCATCATCAATGCATTCATTCACTCTTTATCAATTATATAGCGTTGACCAAGGCTGTTGTCGTACGTACGGTACCTCCATCCTATACCAATTTCTGACCCGAGAAATTCAGCATAGACTGTGCGCTGTCCCCGATCGGGGTACATACATTGTTCAGGACATCTATCCAGCGAGTGGTCATTGTCTGTATTTCCATAATTATACATACATACATTGTGTATGCATATGGATTCATGCACTGTGTGTGCAATGACTGCAACGAGGAGTTCAGATAGCTAACTGTAAGTGGGGCAAAATTATGCGACCAAATCTCAAGAGATTTAATTTTCCAAAAAGGTGATATACTTTGTTTATTCGTCCAAAAAAACCAAACTGAACTAGCCTTCAATGTGAAATTTTCAAAATTAAGACCAAAGTGTTTAGTCTTTCCGTTTACAATTAAAACAAATAGGATGGGTCTAAATGAATACCTTTTCAGCTCCTCTAACATATTATTTATTTATTTATTTATTTGTAATTAAATGATTAAGGTAGGCGTGATGCGTTAGGTGATTCTTGGTAGACGGGAAACACATATATTTATGTTTTTGACCGCCAAATAAAACTATTATTTTTGTATTCTGTTTTTCACCAGTATGTTTCCAGTAATGTTAATTGGTGTACTTACATGTCTGTTTCACGCATTTTCATGCTAGATGATTTGAGAGGAGTGTAGTTTGTACGCCAGTGACCCCACACAATGCCTTTGTTATCCCGATACTGACCATCTGAGTAATAACGACCATTTAAGTGACAGTGGAAACAGTCATTAAACCACCAGGCTCCTTCAAAGGATTGTGCACAATTCCCCCATGACTGTCCACCACTGTCATTATCCATTGTAGAGAAGTGTCTGCCCTTGTGATACGCAAGCGAGTCACCAGCAGTGCTGCTCACATCGTATTCGCCATAATTCAGTGTGTACTTCTCACCAGTGATTTGGAAATCCGTGTATTTCGCGAATGCCGTATCGTCACTCCAATCTGTGAGATCATTGCGGAGGTCCCATGTCCCGTGTGATTTATCAGAGGTCAGACTCACCAAGTTATCATTGCCTAGCCAATGCTCCCCGTTTATATCACCGAAACCAGACTTATACTGACTCCAGTCGCGATTAAAGTCAACACTGCCGTCCTCTCTGCGCTGAAACACAATCCATCCGCCGCCATCAATGTCCATGTCACAATAGACTTGGAGACCACGGCAGAATCCGTCTGGGTAGATCTTGTAGACACCACTTGTGCGGTAACCTGCATCCATTAGCCCTTTACAACTTCTGTAGCGATCAATCTCAGGTAATGAGAAGAGAGGTGTGTCTTCATTTTCATCGAAGTACACACTCTCTTGATCATCAACGAATGATTCAGGATACTCAGCCCTTGTGGAGTTATTTAACTCACACAGTTTATTGCATTTATAGAAGTTGAATGAATTGCAGTTCTTATCCATGTTACAGTCTCGTCCGCACATGACGTAATAGGGTACAGTTTTCTTGGCATACGTGAAGTTTTTGAGTGCTCGGTTATCTGCAGGGAGATATTCGTTTGCAAGCCCACCACATTGACTTCCCAAGCTTATCGCTTGTGATATCAGTGGTACTATAAACACGAACATCATTTTGAAATGGAGTACGCACATCAAGAGTACTTGCTGCGTCATCTTCAATGTATTGTTTGTATATGGGTGAAAACGTTTCAATGTAAATCCAATTAAATAAGTAGAACTATCAGTTTTTATTCAATCAAGTATTTCGGTATCATCGGTCGACCAACTGTTTGATTGAAACACGACTATACTGCACACGGCGCAATGTAGAAATGTAACACAGCTTCGACCGATGAGTGTTTATATCGACTGTTTGTGATCCCAAGGATTGCATATGTAAAGCACTGATTGGTTAAAGTGAAGTCACTGCTGAATGGTGATTTACATGTATCACACGATTGGTTCACAGAAACCACATACCCATGTGAAGTCATGTAAACAAATCAAATTAACCTAACCGACTTTTGTTAATCTTTAGTTAATCTTAGTCCCGATCTGAATTTTTATTTTATTTCCTAACAAGTTAATTGTGTAGATCATATTGCATGTCCAACATTTACTATAGGTTTGAATGAAAAAAAAAAAATAATAAATAAAAATCCAGACCTGGCTGGCCAGTTGGCAATTTCAGTAAGTCAGGATTCAAAATCAAAGTAAGTATTGACTATTTATAATTTTGCATTATTCTTTTTATATGTAATTTTCACATCAATCTTTTGTTAAATATATTCAATAATTTTGATAAACAAAACACAAAGAAGCGACACAATTTAAAAAGAAAACAAAATAATGACTACTTCCGAAAAATAAATTTCCGAGCAAGTTATCAGAACATCATTTCTTATCCATAAACAAAACCAGTTTTAAACTATAGAAAAGCACTCTTGCAGCGCAACCCTCCGTCAAGTAGAGCTTTTTCAGAGAAAAAAAATCCCAGAAGTCGTCAATTACCCTACAACAACAACAACAACAACAACAACAACAACAACGACGACGACGACGACGACGACAACGACAACGACACATCCTCTGTTTACGTCAGTTAAAGATGCATCACCTGTATATTTTACAATTTAAACAGCAATTTCCGATCGTGTTTTCGTGATGGTACCAAACATCCTGAGAAATTATTCTGTCTGACCTGCTGTTATTTTTTTTAGAAAATGCGAAATGTTTTAATTACAAATTTTATATGGATCATGTCAACCCTTACGTGTAGCAAGTACATTTACAGGTAAAAAATTAGTCGACCATTTTTGACTGGTAAAAGCATTGGCTTGTATTGTTGAGGGTGGTCAAAATGACATTAAAAACCAGTCCAAAATGCAGGCACTAAACTTACAACTCTTTCAATGTTCCTGACAAATTAATATTTAAATAAAATGGAAAACTCACAAAACGCCTGAAAACGCAAAGTATATTATAAGTTTTTCATTTCAGTAATTTCCCCACGAACTGTGTCAGAGATCCAGGCGAGCCAACATGTTCAAGTACCGCTGGCATGCTGTCGTCTGTTTCACTTGTGTTCATCACAGCACACTACAATACAGTTACAATTAAATATGATTTTCACTGATAGTAATGTGCAAATACTTTGTAAATCTCAGATGTAGTATCAATTTGATGTACAATAAAGTTGTATAATGACAGAAAATAGGTTTCAGGTTTGTTCTACTAGCTAACGCAGCACCCTTTTTTGAGGTTGTTTTAAACACGTGTGAGTGTTTGGGTCACGTAAAATACTCAATATTACATTAGCATATGGTAGAGGTACAGTGCTGGATAAACACGACTTATTTCTGTTTGGCCTAATGGAGGAAAGAAGAGGCAAGCAAGATCTGATTTGTAAATCAATAATTTTCTCCATTTCACTTGAATTGTAATACTAAAAATCCTTGATATTTTACAGCAGCTACGACAGTCTTTTGGCGCGTAGAGTTACTGACAGCAAAGTCAATATTTTAGCCAAGCATAACTAACACACTGCACGTAGTTCCGTTTCCACTTTCCGCATCATTTATTGTTCATTGTAGCCAGCTGAGGTGTGAACTGATCAGCACAAGTCTATGTTTTCCTTGATAGAATATTCAACTGTACCCTGTAAATGGTACACTGTACACTTGAGTTATTTTCATATCAATTTTTTTTTAATGCAAGACATTTTCAAATAAAAATACTTGATAAGTTGATAAACCTCGCTGTGGTATGAAATCTGTCTTGTTTAATTTCCTAGCTTGCTACAACTGTTCCAATGAGTCAACATTTAGCAGCCATCAAAAACCTCAAAGACATTTGTAATTGTTTTAATCAGACTAACAATGTATGTAACAGTCAAAGTAATTATTTGAATTACATATAATTTAACTAATAGTAATGTCTCGAATTAACAAAGAATAAATTAATACAACTGGATTTGAACCTGCGACCTCTGGGTTAATGTGCTGGTGCTCTACCATCTGAGCTATCTAGCCCTGTATTGGCGACCTCCCTATTGATCAATATCTTTGTTTGGGTCTCTCATCAAAAGTCATTTATCCACAGAATGCCGTATAGCCAGGGATCAAGACCCATGTTACGATATAAAATAATATATATTTTATTTTGTATATTCTATATTCTAAGTGTTATTCAAGTACTGACCACATTGTTATGTTTAGCTCTTTCTTATACACTGTAAAAATTATTTGCACTTCTTCCGCTTAAAATCCATCACTATTTTGTTCCGAAAAAAATGAGGTGCATAATAAGAGCATTTGGTGCACTTGAGGTGCTTAATATTTGACACTTGAACGATACTTTATTTGTGATTTTAGACCAGTACTATCTTGTCCCAAAATAACTGGCATAGTACAAGACACATGAGGAACTTCAACCGAACTATCCTTATTTTATTCTACACCTGAGATACAAGAATGTAAATGGAAAATCAGAAACAAATGGGCACATGCTTTGAAGCTTAAACAGATGATGTTTTATTTTAACAGGTGTAAACATCATAAAATCTGAATATGGATTGATCTAAGAAATAAAAGGCAAGACAAATATGCTTGGTAAAAGAATTGGAGAGGGGCTTGGGTGGTGATGCTGGCGATAGGTTAATTGAGGTGGTACAAATACATGGACCTCTGTGCTCTCGAATAGTCTTATTGTAAAGCCATCCCCGGTCCCTCACCGTCCATTCTCTATCCCCCCCGATGGCCAAACGATCATACACAAACAACAAATCTCAATATCCCTCACCTGATGAGCAAAGTGAGTCAGTGTATAGAACTATTTTCCCAATCGAAGGATGAATAATAAACCGAGAGTTAGAGTAATACTTCTATACGACTCAGGCATTTCATGTGGTAAAAACCTATGCAACAAATACACCAGGCACTAAACAAATAATACAACCAACACACATGAAGCACAAGGACTTTACAATAATTAGGAACATTTGATTATCTCTATCAACTCAATTACCTTTTTACAATGTACATAATGTTTTATTTCACTTTTGTATTTCTTACCACAGTGGGTTTGTAACTGAATTAGCTATTTATCTAATTAATCTTTATTAATATTAATTGATCATTTTTATCTTTTGAATTACATTTTTATTCCCAGGGTCACGTGGAGGACCTCATCTAATGTGAATGGGTTACCGTGATAAAATATCAGAAATAAATAAATAAAAGACAACCTGGGAAGCAGCAATCTGAGGATCACTAGAAAAGGATGCGATTTTTGTTATTAATAAAGTAATGTAAACCACAATAATTTGGCATAATTTTTAGCAGAAGCACTTACGGAATATATACAGGCATGTATACATACCTGTATAATATTCTATAGTTAGGTATTGGCATAGCTTAGCTTGTTATAAAATAGAGTAATATGCAGATATGTATACATACCTGTATATATTCTGTAGGTGTCCCTATTGTACGTACAGGCTGAGTCAGTATCATACTCTCTACAATGTCACTGGTGGAGGTACAATGGATTAACACTGTCAACATAATTATTGGTGGCTCAAGTTTGGTTTGTTTTGTTCGTATATAACATTCATATTAGACTTAATTAAATCTGACTTGTAAACTTCGTCTGTATTTTTCAGCATAGACTCACTTCTGAAACTGACACATTTCGTTTACACGCGTCATCATTACATCATCAATAGGGCATGTGTTATTTATCAATACTAACAACATCCGATCGCGACGAGACTTAAGAAGTATGAAATACGAATATTTGCTAATTCTGAAGTTACATAATTATTACGTCATAAGGTGTCAAATTACATATTTATAACATACTTTAAAAAAAACTTACATTTCACTCTTTTGATGTGTTAATGAACATGTCACTTACACTCATACCTCAAAAAAAATTGTTTAGTCAAGAAAAATCAGAACAGCTCTGAGGTCTGTTCAAAAAGAGACACATCTCTAGTTTTATGTGTTACCTTGTTCACAACAAAGAAATATAAACACCTTTATAACTTAACACACGTCTCATTTAGCTGTCCTGGTGTATATCAACGTAATTATCTTTGGCAAGGACTGCAATATCTGCCCATATCAATTGATATATCAAAGAATGATATTTCTGAGCTATTCGTATCTGAAACAGAAAATTCCGAGGCATGTGCGTATTTCTTCATGTGCACGTATATGTATAAACACGTATATACAAATACACGTGCATACACATGTGAGTATATTATTCGAGCGAGACCTCCCGTCCCGGTGTCCGGACTGGCTCTTGCCGCGCTGGCACTGGCAGGGTGAGAAAACGCTGATGTTCAATTTGAAACAAAGAACAAGTTACTTGTTAATTATATGTATGCTATCTATAAGCACCAGCTCAAGAAATAAACATGAGATCAACTGTTCATTCAACAAGAAATTAATTAACATTTAATTTATTAATTTATTTATTAAAAATTATTGAGAGGGATAACGAAATCAACAAATTAAATGCATTTTCCACAAGGGGAAGTTTGGGTAGTTCAATAATTAAAAGGAGGCTTCCCAAACCATTCATCACACCTGCATCCATACACAGTGTGGTAGTTTCACACACTGTAGCCAGTGTACGTAAACGGCTTCAGCGAAGCCGAGCTAGGTCTCCGGGGTTCCCCGGTGCCCGGACTGACGCTTGCCGCGCTGGCAGGCTGAGAAAACGCTGATGTTGAATTTGAAACGATATGTAACTATATATTTGCCCGATTTGCGACAGCCTATTACTTATTTTAACTAGCTCAGTGTTTAAAACACGAGCTGAATTATTTACATTGTGATGGATGTAAATTAAACTTGTATCATCAGCAAATAAACAAAAGGATATAATTTTTGATGAATTACAAATATCATTAATATACATAATAAACAATAAGGGACATAATACACTGCCTTGGGGAACTCTGCATGAAATGTATGGATCAAGAGAGAGATAAAGGAAACAAACTGTTGTTCTATGTGATAAATAACTCCTGAACCAATCCAAGGCGAAATCCACGCACACCGTAATTCTCTAAGTTAGAAATAAGAATGTTGTGATTTACAGTGTCAAAAGCCTTGGAAAGGTTCAGGAAAATACCAACAGAAAACTGCTTATTTTCTATGGCTTCAATAATTGAATTTAAAACATTAGAGAATGCAAGTTCAGGTGAACGTCGGGCTCTAAAAAACTATTTTCAATGACATAATGTGAACAATTTTTATTTCAACAAAAAATGAATAAACATTTAATTTATTAATGGAAGAACAATTTTATTGCCCTTCTTCATTTGTAAGCACAATAATTAATTTTACTCAATGCAAATTCTTTGGAAATACATTGTGAAGTAAATAAATATTTGGAAATCCTAAATGAAATGAATGTTAATCTACAATACAAAATACTCAGTGAGAGGATGGATCATGATATTAAAATAAATGTATACCCTACATGAAGATCCATGAGCATCACAGTTAGGGGGTTCACTTTATCCATTTTATTATAGGTTTCCAGATGAATTTTAAAAAATGCATTCAATTTGATACCCGACTCATTCAATTTGATATGAAAATGAATGCTCCTTTACATCATCATTCAATCAGCAAAAAGATACATTCAAATTCATAAGTTGATCATTCTATTGTCATTTAACCCAACTCACTGATAAAATAAGTACGTTCCAATTGAAAGTGTCGTTAAGTTCAATCAATTTCAAAAGAACCAATTGCAAGCGGTTGATCAAGAATTCAATTTCATCAACTGGCATTCATTTGTCACATTTTTACTTGCAATTCTCAGGCCCGGGTATGAAAGTTTAAGACAGATTCATTATATGCAATGTTGAAGGGATGGAACAACAATATTTGTAAAATGTGGCAAAACTGCTTTTCTTTGAATCATTTTTATTTTAATTTTGTTGAATACATTTATAGTTTCATCAACATTATGGGGGAAGTTTTGGCAATAATATCTTTCTTAAAAATCACAGTTCCTCAGACTAAATAGTTTATTGTGAAGATTGATTCCATCATCAGCTTTATACCAATTGAGTTGTACATTAACATTCAACCATTTGGTTATTTCTGAATTATTTTCTTTTAAATATAAATTCTATAACCTACCTTTAAGACAAAAATATTAAATTCAATAATAATTTATATTAGGCCTACTCTGTGTTGTGTGGTTTCATTATAATTTTTCATTATAATTTACTTGTATATTAAATAACTTATATCTTCTTTCAAAGTAATACAAATAAATTGCCCAACTCTATTTGCTCCATGTTCAATAGTGTTGTTGTTAAGTGTACATGACTATTTACCAGGCAATTTGATGACTAACATTAATCATTTCCTCCAACCATTCTCACTCAAAGAAATTAAACATGAAAATCCCCAAGTTCTGTGAAATTATCTTTTAAAAATATTCACTATTTTAATTGAAACATAAATCAAAGACTCAATTACTAAGAAAGTATTTATAATATGAATAAGATTAATTTAATATTAAATATTTAATACGTGTACGATTTTGTTGTCCCCTTAAGTGTGGACAAATTAAAGAAATCATTTAAAAATGCATATCAAATTAATCTTAATATATATTAGTTGGAATCAAAACTGCAAAATAAAGAACTACATTTAAAACATGATTTACACAAATCACAATAATACAAGAAAACAACAAATAATTATTATTTTAAGGACTACCGTATGTCAGAATAACTAACCATTCTCAAATTCAACAAGATCTCATGTCAACCGAATCCTTCCATCTTAGAGGTGTAATAGACCGCGGCCATCTTTGCTTTCCTGTACACAAGTCTATGGGAATCAGAATGAGGCACATGTACAACTGAACCAGTAGACAGGTTCCTTACAATATGATAGTTGCAATCATAACGATATCTCTACCGCCTGTAGATAGGGAACATGACTATGGTAGACGTGTGTGAGGAACAAACAATACACAATGGGTAATTATTATTCCATTGGTGTAAAACGATAATGTAATACAGGCTTGGATCCAGAGTGTCGATAAAGGGGCGGGGTTACACTGCCAAACAAGGGGGCAAACAAATAGCATATGATAACTTGATGTGCAAAGAGTGTAATTCACCATTTTCATCGTCATTGAAGTAAATTTATATGCTAATTACGTGTTCTCCCACCCCGAATCAACCTATGTTATCGAATGAATAAGACTGATGAAACAATAACGGCGATATACCTGTCCGAGTCATTGTATTTTGTCAGTAGGATAGTATAGGTTTCCCCGGCCATTTCCATATTTTAATTGAAACACAAATTAAAGATTCAAGAAAGTATTGATAATATGAATAAGATTCTTTGTTAATATGGGTAGCATTGTCTTACTTATCTTCTGTACATGTCCTTATGGGAGTTTAACGTTTACTTTGCCTATAACATTATGAATATAGCGTCCCTGCTCGAACAAGCTTCATGCACATTCATAATTATATTAATTTAATATTAAATATTTCATACATGTACGATTTTGTTGTCCCCTTAAGTGTAGTGTATATCAACATTTTTCTCCATCTCACTTGTTGAATTGTAATACTAAACAACCTTGATATTTTTACAGCTACGACAGTCTTTTGTCACGTAGAGTTACTGACAGCAAAGTCAATATTTTAGCCAAGCATAACCAACACACTGCACGTAGTTCCGTTTTCAGCTTTCCGCATCATTTATTGTTCATTGTAGCCAGCTGAGGTGTGAACTGATCAGCACAAGTCTATGTTTTCCTTGATAGAATATTCAACTGTACCCTGTAAATGGCACACTGTATACCTGAGTTATTTACATTTTAAGATGTTTTAATTCAAGACATTTTCATGATTTTATTGTCCCCTTAAGTGTGGAGAAAATAAAGGAATCATTTAAAATGCATATAAAATGAATCCATTATTATATATTAGTTGGAATCAAAACTGCAAAATGACGATTTACATTTAAAACATAACACAAATCACAATAATACAAGAAAACAAATAAAAAAATTTTTACATCAAATAAAACTAATTGAAAAAGGCAGAACACTCCCTTGTTACAAAACACTTCCTGACAGTCAATATCTTGCTTCGTGGTTTTTTTCATTTCATAGACAAATAGAACTTCATTCAAGAATGGTAAATTTTGGTTTGCTAATGCACTTCTCTATTGGAATCAAAATGAGGCTCTTGTCTTAAATAGTGTAGAGCCTTACAAACTCATAGTAATTTATGAATAGCTGTCTGGTTACCAGACAAATATAACCTCAATGTAATGAGAATCTATTGAGAAGCATGGAGAGGATGACTTCCTGGCAGGCAATGATTGCTTTAAATCATAAACAATAAAGTCATTGCAAATTTACCATGCATGTCTACTTTACATGCTTTACGATGTCAACTATACTATCTATCCATTTTGATGTAATGGAAAAGTTCTTTTGGGAAAATTGCCTATTCTCCTACCTATTCTCCTAGGAGGACGAAATTCAAGGCCTGTGAGGTGATCAGACATTGTTAATAAAATTAGATAGGCAAAACACCACAATATTTACATATTATGTATGTGTCAGGTCTCTGTTCCTAAAACTAAGGTTATTGACATTGGGGTTAAGTATGGTCGCCAGCTTTATTATTTTAAGGACTATATCAGAATAACTGATATGATGGGCCTTATCACTAACCATTCTCAAATTCAAGAAAATCTCTTGTCAACCAAATCCTTCCATCATATAGGCCTAGGTGTAATATACCTTTAATTTAATAAACCGCATCCATCTTTGCTTTCCTGTACACAAGTCTATGAGAATCAGAATGAGGCACATGTACAACTGAACCAGTAGACAGGTTTCTTACAATGTGACGGTTCCAATCATAACGATATCTATACCGCCTGTAGATAGGGAACGTTACTATGGCAGACGTGTGTGAGGAACAAACAATACACAATGGGTAATTATTATTCCATTGGTGTAAAACGATAATGTAATACAGGGGTGGATCCAGGGTGTCGATAAAGGGGCGGGGTTACACTGCCAAACAAGGGAGCAAACAAATAACACATGATAAATCGATGTGGAAAGAGTGCAATTCACCATTTTCATTGTCATGGAAGTAAATGTATACGCTAATTACGTGTTCTCTTTATTCCCACCCTGAATCCACCTCTGTTATCGAATGAATAAAACTGATGAAACAATAACAGCAATAAAGAGTGGGCTGTATACCTGTTCGAGTCATCGTATTTTGTCAGTGAGATAGTATAGGTTTCCTGGCCAATTTAAGAAGCGCCGTTTTAGTGATCCAATCAAACTAAGGTTTCTTGTTTCTCTGTTGTTGCGTTCAAATTAATTTGCTTCATTATTCTATTCATATCATACTCAACTGCGTTTATTTAGTTCTATTTCGTTTTTTAGCATTCCTGACTTCAATTATGTCATCCTGAAATTTGATATTCGGCATCTTTTTGCGATTGATGAGATCAAATTAAAAGTTATCTATCCGCAAAGGATTTTGTGGACATTTATTATCGCTTTCGTTTATGGGCAATCAATTTAATCTTAGTGGTATTCAAACCTGACCTTGGCAAATGTCATTGAGTTTTCCAATGACTTCTTCAGATGTGGGTTTTATGAAAGTCACTAAGCTTGATCTTCTTCTTTTTGTATCGCTATCCAATTTCTTGATTTTTATTCCAATGTAAAAAATAAATAAATCAATAAATCAACTGGTACGAAACAAGAATCTGAGTATCCCTACTGGGTCATCTTGCATGACAGACACATTCCTCTTTGCAATATTTCAAACTCATTTTTCCGTTTCCCAGAGTTTATCTTTCTTTCCTTTATATTTCCTCTTTCTTTTGCTTTCTTTTGCCTGTAATCTACTGACGCGTTAGGCAAATGAGACATTCAGAATTGAAAGTAAAAATGTGACAAATGAATAGCAATTGATGACATTTTTGATCAACCACTTGTGACTGGTGCTGACGGAATTTAATGAAACTTAGTGACACTTTCATTTTATTTTATTTATTAGTTTATTGCTTCACTTATCGCAGCCAACATTATACAAATAGGAATTAAACTATTAAATATCAAAACACAAAAATGCATACCTATATAAATTTATTTTCTTTGTATTAAATATTAAATAAAAAACAACACCAAAAATAGACGAAATTACGGAATTTAATGAACTTATAGTGACACTTTCATTTGGAACGTATTTGTTTTTGCTATGAGTTGGGTTAAATGAAGATAGAATGCTCAACTAATGAACTTGAAAAACCACACCGATTTTGAAGCCGACGTAGGACCTGAAACCATATCCTAAAACTAAAACTCAATTACTATGTAACGATTCTTTGTTAATATCGGTAACATTGTGTTACTTATCTTGTGTACAAGCTTCATGCATATTCATAATTATATTAATCTATTTTTGAATGTTTCATATATTTACAAGTATGATTTTATTGTCCCCTTGTGTGGAAAAAATAAAGGAATGAATGAATGAGAAATACGTCTTGCAAATCAAAGTATTTAAAATGCATATATAATGAATCCATTAATATTGAATAGTGTTCATGTGCATATGTACATACGTGTAAAGTACAAGTAAAGACTGTTTGCTGTGACACCATGTTAAATTCTACATGCATTGAGTAGTAATTATTAGTTCTGAAAAGAATTCTGGAGGTTACAACTCGTTGTTTCGATCAGTATATGCTCTGATCATCTTCAGGAGAAATAATATATCAGACTAAACTAAATGTTAAATA
This sequence comes from Zoroaster sp. YZ-2022, assembly GCA_029582265.1. Lineage (NCBI taxonomy): Eukaryota > Metazoa > Echinodermata > Asteroidea > Forcipulatida > Zoroasteridae > Zoroaster > Zoroaster sp. YZ-2022. The sequence continues at coordinate 60,593,040 of CM055817.1, forward strand.
GCAAAAACATACAGTTTTCCAGGCCAAGTTCGTCAATTTAGCAGCCAACGCGCTGCCGGTGACGGCGGTTGCGAAGGCGAACGTCTGTCCAGTGAGCCTTAATTGTAGTTTCGTCTTTGTGTCAGGATGTTCTTCGACTATTACAGTACATGTCTGATACAGGTAAATGATACATTTTTACTTATTTTTTTATATTTTATTTTCACTGGAAATTGTTTTTGTAATTTTTAGAGTTTAGTTGGTGAAAGATAAGTTTAAGTAAAGAAACATTTTCTTTTTGGTGTCGAGACAAATTCTATAAGTGTTCGGTGAGCTTTGGGAATCGACGTCAAGTCGACCACAGCACCGGCTAGTTCATTAATTTAGCGGTGGGAAAAGTTACGATAACTTGGTATACGTCTCGGTGACGTGGTTGCGAAGATTAATGGAGAAAATAACTTCCATTCAGAGTGAGGCATAACTCGAAATAATTTCGTAAGGGGCTAGCTTTGTTTGGGATTATTGGTTATCTGACAGGCGTATTGGAATGAATCCTTTACAGGAGGCCGTCAGTATTTGTCACTTTGTTAATAGTGATGGCAGACTTTTATAATTTGTCGCCGTTGATGTCAATAAGTAAATTGTTGGGATGTTTGGGAGAAATTAAACAAATAATATTTTCGGAAGACGGGAGAGGCATATGGATTAATCGAGTATGTGTTTTTATGTATTTTTAAGATATTTTAAAGAAGTGCGATGAAGTTGGCTTGGGTTGGAGAGTGATAGATATTTCTTTTCGGCTGTAATTCGAAGTCAATTCGTACAGTCCGATTTGAGTAATCTGGTCCTCCCATGGGGATTGTAGTTTACGAATGTTTTTTTATTTTTTTATAGTTATGAACGATGGAAGTTCCGCCGTTTTGTAGAGGCATTGCATGCGAGTCCGTCATGGACATCGGCATATTTCTTGTCATATTACATGCACATAGATAGTGACCGCAGAACTTGAGCGTACTGTACATGATTGCATGGTTTTTGGTTGTGTTTTAGCATAATTGTAATTCACTTCATTTTAGACCATTGTCCACCTGCTGATGACAGCTGAAGGTTGTTTTAGCCAGAGACTGGATTTTATCATGGTGCCGAAATGGTGGGTCCGTGATCTGTAGACCCATTGTCGCTGGTTGGGGTATGTTTATGGTCCATTAGTTATTCCGTTGATTGGTTTATGGGTTCTTGCAAAGGGATCGGGGATCGGGGATCGCTCTTAACGTAAATGGCTGTTGGGTCTGGTATGATGTTTTTGTCGGAAAGCGCTATTATTGTTTATCATAATTATTGTTAATTGCGTCTTAATTCTTCCATTTCATTGTTATTATGTATACCATTTTGTATTAAAGAAACTTGTGGTTAACTGAATAATTCAATTAGATTGATATAGAACATGAGGTGAACCGTATTTTGTGCTGATTTAAAGTTATTATTTTTCTGTATGTTTTAACAGGGTTTTTCGTTTTTTTGGTTTGGACGTTTCATTTTGGTTGTAGTTTCCTCGATTTGTGATTTCATTAAAGTTCATTGGTCCACGGTATCCTTACTTGCATTCTGTGTATTATTCCTGGGTGTGCAAAAGCTCCGGTTACATTTGGATAGTTAAAATGTTTAATGTTATCCATAATTCAAATTTATGTGTGTTTTATAAAACCCCCGCTTCTGTTAAACACTTTCGTATACACACACAGAACAAGAATTGATCAACGCTAATGCGAGAATATATATTAAGGTAATATGTTTTCTAAGTAAAGTGCCCTCTCTAAACAGTAACGACGACAATAAATTACTGGCTCTACCCCATAAAACCCTCCGCTTCTGTTAATCACTTTTGTATACACACAGGACAAAACAAAAATTGGTCAACGCTAATGCAAGAATATATATTAAGGTAATATTTTTTCCAAGTAAAGTGCCCTCTCTAAACAGTAATGACGACAATAAATTACTGGCTCTACACCATAAAACCCTCCGCTTCTGTTAACCACTTTTGTATACACACAGGACAAAACAAGAAATGATCAACGCTAATGCAAGAATAATAGGTAATATATTTACCAAGTAAAGTAACCTCTATAAGCAGTAACGACAACAATAAAGAACACAATCGATTGAGCTTGCAAGAATATACTTAAGCAGATTTTACTTTTTCTCCTACACCGGCGGCCGAAAAGTAGACATCTGATCTGAAAAGCTGATCGAACGTTTTGGACAATTCCAATGTTTTACTTTTCTAGTAGCCAAGAAGCAGATTTTAACGTCTTGTCACACAATGACCTAAGCTTTTCTGCTTTTCTGCTATTCTAAAAAGCAGATCGAACGTTCTTGTTCAATCCATTTATATGCTTTGCTAGTAATAGCCAAAAAGCAGATTGAACGTTTTCTCTCACAGTGCTAAAATATTACAGGAATGATTGACCAAGGGTAATAATTATGTAAACGCAATCAGACATTAAGTTAAATATGCTAACCACAGCAGGCAACGGACATAAAATACTATGAATTATCAAATAAAACACAATGTCAGATACTTTGCTGTTTTTTTTTCCTTACGGATGGTCCATACTGAACATTGAAGCTCAAGTTATCATGTTTGTTTTTGTTTTTTTTCTTTTCTCCCAAGTGTTCTCAGTGTGTTTGATTAACCGCATGAGATATTAATAAACCCTAAATTCACGTCACTTTCTTTGTTTGTATCAGTATGAACCAGTATCATGAGTGAAACAGCTTAATTCTTTACATACCTAGCATTTGTTGTCCCCACCCTAGCATTTGTTGTCCCCTGATGTCTAACCTAAGGATCATCCCATATAAATGTTTTGTTTCCACATAAGGCACGTCAAAAGTGGGGATTATGACTTTCAAAATCCTGACCCTTCTTAGAGCTTCTCTTTGTTAGAGCTTCCTAACAAGCAATAATTGCTTTAAATTAAAAAAAACAAAACAATAAAGTCATGGCTGATTGACCATGCATGTCTAGTTTACTTGCACGAGGTCGATGTCAACTATACTATCCTCATACTATCCATTTTGATGTAATGGACAAGGTATTTGAATGAAAATTGCCTTGCTCGTACGTGGACGAAATTCACGGCCTGTGAGATGATCAGACATTGTTAAATTAGATCGGTAAAACACCACAAGATTTACATATGTATGTGTCAGGTCTCTGTTCCTAAAACTAAGGTTATTGACATTGGGGTTAAGTATGGTCGCCAGCTTGGTTATCTTAAGGACTATGTCAGAATAACTGATATGATGGGCCTTATCACTAACCATTCTCAAATTCTACAAAATCTTTTGTTAACCGAATCCTTCCATCCTATAGGTGTAATATACCTTTAATTAATAATTCGCAGCCATCTTTGCTTTCTGAGAATCAGAATGAGGCACATGTACAAGTGAACCAGTAGACAGGTTCCTTACCATGTGATGGTTCCAATCATAACGATACCGCCTGTAGATAGGGAACGTGACTATGGCAGGACGAAACTAGAATTTCAGTATCCCTACAGGGTCACCTTGCATAATAGATTGGTTCCCCATTGCAATATTTCCTCCTCAATCTTCTGTTTCTCAATCTTCTTCTTCTTCTTTTTTGTTTGTTTGTTTGTTTGTTTGTTGGGGGGTGTTGGGGTGTTGGGGTGTTTGTTTGTTTGTTTGTTTGTTGGGGTGTTTGTTTGTTTGTTTTTTCTTTCCATTATTTCCTTTTACTATCCTTATTTTATTCTATATCTGAGCTGCTTTGAAGCTTAAACAGATGATGTTTTATTTTAACAGGTGTAAACATCATAAAATCTCAATAATTATGGATTGATCTAAAAAATAAAGGGCAAGACAATTTTGCTTGGTAACAGAATTGGAGAGTGGCTTGGGTGGTGATGCTGGCGATAGGTTAATTGAGGTGGTACATCTAAATGCACCTCTGTGCTCTCGAATAGTCTCATTGAAAAGGCAGCTCCGGCCCTCCCTGTCCATTCTCTATCCTCTCGATGGCCAAGCGATCGTACACAAACAAAAACAACTCAATATCCCTCCACCTGATGAGCAAAGTGAGTCAGTGTACAGAATTATTTTCCTGATCGAAGGATGAATAATAAACCGAGAGTTAGAGTAATTCTTCTATACGACTATAAAAACCTATACAACACTCACACCAGGCACTAAACAAATAATACAACCAACACACATGAAGCACAAGGACTTTACAATAATTAGGAACATTTGATTATCTCTATCAACTCAAGTACCTTTTTACAATGTACATAATGTTTTATTTCACTTATATATTTCTTACCACAGTGGGTTTGTTTGTAACTGAATTAGCTATTAATTCCCAGGGCCATGAGGGAGACCATGTTATGTGAACGGGTTACCCTGAAATCAGAAATTTAAAAAATCAGAAATAAATAAATAAAATACAACCTGGGAAGCAGCAATATGTGGATCACTAGAAGAATATGCAATGTTTGTTATTATAAAAATAGATCAAACCACAATAATTTTGCATAATTTTTAGCAGGAGCACTTACGGAATATATACAGGCTGCTCTGAGGTCTGTTCAAAAAGAGAAACATCCCTAGTTTGATGTATTACCTTGTTCACAATAAAAGAAAAATAAATATCATTATAACTTAACACACGACTCAGTTTTGCTGTCCCGATGTAATTGTAGACATATATATCAACGTAATTATCTTTGGCAAGGACTGCAATATCTGCCCATATCAATTGATATATCAAAGCATAATATTTATAAGCTATTCGTATCTGAAAAAGAAAATTCCGAGGCATGTGCGTGTTTCTTCGTGTACACGTATATGTATGTGTCTACATATACACATGTGAGTATATTCAAGCGATGTCTCCAGGGTTTCTGTCCCGGTGTCTGGACTGGCTCATGCCACGCTGGCAGGGTGAGAAAACGCTGGTGTTCAATTTGAAACAAAGAACAAGTTACTTGTTAACTATATGTATGGTAGCCATCAGCACAAGATCAACAAAAGAAAATTCCAGAAAAACGTCTTTCCAATTACATAATGATATCAATTATTATTTTAACAAGAAATTAATTAACATTTAATGTATTAATGGAAAAACTAAATTATTAAGAGGGATAACGAAATCAACCAATTTAATACATTTTCCACAGGGGGAAGTTTAAAAGGGGCTTTCCAAACCATTTATCACACACTGTAGCCAGTGTACGTAAACGGCTTCGGCGAAGCTGAGCGAGGTCTCCGGGGTTCCCCGGTGACTGGACTGACGCTTGCCGCGCTGGCAGGCTGAGAAAACGCCGATGTTCAATTTGAATCGATATGTAACCATATATTTGCTCGATTTTTTGCCCGATTTGTCTTGTTCCAATAACCGTGTATACATGTATCCACTTATTTGGAAAATTAAAAACTGATGACTCTGAGAAGAGCCATCAACATTATATACATAACAGCAAAAGAAACGTCACCCCTAAAATATTTATTATTTTCATTTTATAATTAATATAATTTGTTTAATGAAGAATATCATGAGTATGGAGTGTAACACGAACACAATGTGGCAAATTTGGTTGACCTGGCAGCCAACCATCCCACAACATTGTATATTTATTATGTTTAAAAAATATAATTACTTAACAACATTTAGGGGGTGACGTTTCTTTTGCTGTTATGTATATATTGCAAATTCAAATGAACGATGGGCTCTAAAAACCTATTCCCAATGACATAATGAGATAAACTTGTATTTCAACAAGAAATTAATAAACATTTAATTTATTAATTGAAGAAGAATGTTATTGCTCTTCTTCATTTGTAAGCACAAAGTGTGGACAAATTAAAGGAATCATTTAAAATGCATATTAAATTAATCTTAATATATATAAGTTGGAATCAAAACTGCAAAATAAAGAACTACATTTAAAACATGATTTACACAAATCACAATAATACAAGAAAACAACAAATTATTATTATTTTAAGGACTACATATGTCAGAATAACTGATATGATGGGCCTTATCACTCACCATTCTCAAAGATCTCTTGTCAACCGAATCCTTTCATCCTATAGGTGTAATAGACCTTTAATTAATAAACTGCAGCCATCTTTGCTTTCCTGTACACAAGTCTATGAGGATCAGAATGAGGCACATGTACAACTGAACCAGTAGACAGGTTCCTTACAATGTGATGGTTCCAATCATAACGATACATCTACTGCCGGTAGATAGGGAACATGACTATGGTAGACATGTGTGAGGAACAAACAATACACAATGGGGTGTAAAACGATCATATGTCATAGAGGGGTGGATCCTGGGTGTCGATAAAGGGGCGGGGTTACACTGCCAAACAAGGGGGCAAACTAATAACGTATGATAAATTGATGTACAAAGGGTGCAATTCAACATTTTCATTGTCATGGAAGTATATTATACGCTAATTACGTGTTCTCTTTATTCCCACCCTGAATCCACCTCTGTTATCGAATGAATAAAACTGATGAAACAATAACAGCAATAAAGAGTGAGCTGTATACCTGTCCGAGTCATCGTATTTTATCAGTGAGATAGTATAGGTTTCCTGACCAATTTAAGAAGTGCCGTTTTAGTGATCCAATCAACTAGTGTTTCTTTTTTCTCTGTTGTTGTGTTCAAATTAATTTGTAAGCAATCATTATTTCATTCATATCATACTCAACTGCGTTTATTTAGTTCTATTTCGTTTTTTGGCATTCATGACTACATTGTGTCATCCTGAAATTTGATGTTTGGCATCTTTTGCGATTGATGCAATCAAATTAACAGTTATCTATGCGCAAAGGGTTTTCTGAAAATTTATTATCGCTTTCGTTGAATGGCCAATCAGTTTCATCTTAAGGGTATTCATACCTGACCATAGCAAATTTCAGTGAGTTTTCCGATGATTTCTTCAGACGTGAGTTATGAAAGTCACTAAGGCCTATCATTTTCGAAACTTCTTCTGTGTCGCTATCCAATTTTTTGATTTTTATTCCAATGTAAAAAAAAAATCAACTGGTACGAAACAAGAATCTGAGTATCCCTACGGGGTCATCTTGCATGTTCCACTTTATTTCCACGTCAATCTCCCGTTCCCCGAAGTTTAAGCTTTCTTTTGCCTGTAATCTACTGTCGAGCTAGACAAATGAGAATCTGTCCTAAAATCTCATACCCAGGCCGTATAATTAAAAATAATAATAAAATAATAACTGGATTTACAGAGCACCAAATTACTATAGGATACAAGGCGCTACAACAAGGAAAGGAAAAGGAACCAAGACAAAAGAAAGAATGGCAACCAGCTACGATTTGGGGAAAAGATAGGTCTTCAGAGCCTTTTTGAAGGACAGAACACTGTTCGAATTCCTGGTGGAGATGGGTAGGTTATTCCATAAAAGAGGGGAGGGTGGAAAAAGGCCTTGTCACCAGCCTGTTTACATGATTTGTGCACAACAAGGGTTTCACCATCAGAAGAACGAAGGGAGTATGAATAGTTCTTGGTTATGAGCAGAGAAGAGAGATAACCTGGTGCAGAGTGTTTCAGTGATTTGTATGTTTGAACCAATGTGCGGAATTGAATACGTTGGGCGACTGGAAGCGTAATTGTTTGAGCAGATGAGAGGTGTAGGTGTGTTTATGTTTCTGAAAGACAAGCCTGACACATCTGTTTTGAAGTCTTTGGAGACGAGATATATTTTTCTTAGAAACACCGTTCAACAGACAGCAGCAATAGTCTTGGACAGATTCAGGGCACGGACTGCATTGTGACTAGCATTACAGTCAAACAATTTCCTGATCAGATCTAAGAATTAAAAGTAAAAATGTGACAAATGAATGGCAATTGATGACATTTTTGATCAACCACTTGTGACTGGTTCTGATGGAATTTAATGACACTTAGTGACAATTTCATTTTTTTATTTTATTTGTTGGTTTATTGCTTCACTTATCGCAGCCAAAAATATAGTTAAAATATTAAATATCACAAAAATGCATACCTATATAAACTTATTTTCTTTGTATTAAATATTAAATTAAAAAATAAAAGAAAATAGACGAAATGACGGAATTTAATGAACTTAGTGACACTTAATAAATAAATGCATATTCAAAGAAAGACATGTACAATGAACATGAGGACAAAAACTGTTAATATAATATACATGTTATACTTCACCCCTTAAATGAACTCAAGAGGGCGCTCTTACATAAAGGCAGAATATCATCTGATTCACTGTCCTATCATTGTCCTATCAACCGAGTCACTGACACCAAACACAGTCTGGGCTGTATGTGCAATTATACAAATGAAATACAAACAATTAAAAATAAAAGCAAAATCCATCACATGTTTGTAGTTGTATTCGTGCAGTGTAAGTTTAAATGGACTAGATATGGCTGTGAGTGTACATTTTTTCCAGGCGGTTATTTAAGGACTAGATGTCAGAATGACGGATAAGATGGAGCTTATCCCTAATCATGCTTAAATTCAACAAGAACTTTAACATTATAATGGATCATATTGCCCACAGTAGTAAACAAAAGAAACATAATTGTTCTAGCTGATAGATTTAGTTGCGACCAGCAGCAGCAGGCTTAACACTTTTCTGACGTGGTATTTGTTTTGCATCTAGGCCTATAGCAAGGCTTACTTGAACCCCTTCAAACATCAATTAGCCAAAACATCTTGGAAAATGCAGATCTTACACATCCATATCCCAACAATCACTTTTAAAAAGTGCTGTTAATGATTCTCCTAAATTATTAAATACAAAAATCTACAAAAAATAAATAAATAAATAAATACAAAATAAAAATTTTCAAAACCGATATATTCTTAAATTTTAACTAAATTAATAAACATTTACAGAAATTACCTTAACATTTTCTAAAATGGTTTCTAATACTATTTTTTTAAATTAATGTTTCAAACCCAAATGATTTGTTTTATTCAAGTGGAGCTGGGTTGGGCCATGGGGGTTTAGGACAGGGAGATCCGTTAAGGGGTGGTCATTGAAATGTTGACGATAAATTTAACATAAACAAAATCTACAGAAATGGGCAGGAGCTCAAATCTTGAGGGATGGGGGTATATATCCCCTAAAGATTTGACGGTGGATGACCAATGCAATTATCCATCGATAGAGGGCGGGCTTTCACCTGGATCACAGTCGTCTCTCGTCTTGGGGCAGATTATTTCGCATTGAAAATGCTACATATACCCCCATGAACCGCGGCGCCTGCGTCTACCTAGGATGAGGAAGTGGGTAGGAAGTCATTGTGCATACCCTGTAGCTAGAGGAAGGGAAAAAGCGCCTTCCTATTGCGCTTGTCAATAACCCCCCACCCCAACCCCAAGGGATCGTGACCAGAGTCCAACACTGGATTAACACTGCTGGTTCGAAATTGGGCACGAATGATATAATGATCAATCAGACCATGTGGAAATACGTTGATACCCCATTGGACTTTTTGAGGTGCGGCAGACATAGGAGGGCGCTTTTCAGAATGAGTAAATCTTGCGTAACTGCAAAATAATTCACCCAATCTAAACAGCGCCCTCTTTTTGTGAGAAGACGGAGAGGATGAAAGGGATGGGCGGGGAGATAAGAAAGGGAGCAATGTCACGTAATCCAATCAATATCAAGGGGCAATAAATACTTTAATAACCAGAAATGAGGACGTAGAACACCCCCTTGATATTATTGGGTTACTTGGCATTGATCCCCTTCCCCTCCCCGCCCCTACAAGTCTTCCCCTTTCTCCATCATCCCCATCCGCTCCCCTTCCTCGCCACTCCTTCCTCTCTCCCATTCCACCCATTCCTCTACTCTCCCCATTCCCCCCATCCAATGCCTTTCCCTCTCCAGCATCAAGTCCAAAATTTAGTGCAAAATTTTCGAAGTCTCCCTCCTTTCTCTTCCCTACCCCTCCTTCTCCTCCCTTCTCACTCTCAGCATCAAGTCGAAATTCAGTGCAAATTTATTCTGGTTTACTAAATGTTCGACTTGATACTGGAAATGCAAAGAATTCTGAAGGGTTGTATCAATTTACAAAACAGTGTCCCGTTGTAATGTCATGTTGGATGTCCCTTCAATAATGTCAGAGAGATGTTTAGTTAAATATAGTCTCTGTAAACCTCATGTCGCCATTTGTCCTAATCTGTCAGGTCACGTGGTCAAGTTTAGAAGACTTCGTTTACACACAAACTCAGAAATGAAGGAAAACTTTTGTATTCGGTTCCTATCACTCAGTTTATTGCACTTGATTCGAACCAGGTTTTTCAACAGTATTACTGATTTTAATTGAGGCTATCCAATATTTTTGACATTTGAGTACTCGCTCAGTGTAACCTTAACCTCCCTTGAAATGGTGCGTTTATTGTTATTGAACATGTTCAAGAGAACACTAAATAAATATTCCCAAAAATGCCCATTATTCTCCTTTGAAAGTGTCTTAAATTGTGGGTGGCCTCTTACAGCTAATTAATAACATCAATGCGTTATGTACAGGCAATGTTCTTTTAATTACAACAATTGTTCTTAAAGATTGATATTCCGTGCTCAAACTGATTTTACCTCGGAAATATATTTCAATTTTAAATTCCGGTTTTAGTTGGGTAATCAAAATAAGGAATTAAAAAAATAATGGTTATATAAAACTTACATAAGTTTATAACATTACGTCATCAATTCATAATTAGTTATAATGGTTTCTCTTTTAAAATGAGCATGGAATATATTAATGTCTTTAATGACTTTAATTATAAAATTAAGTAAATTGTAAACAATTCAAATCCATTGTCAACAAAGACAGCTTAAATTCTGCAGACTACTTATGTTTTGTTTTTTCATCAGTCACTTTCCTCGTATGTACACTCACGTGAATCAGAGAACAAAAGAGGGGTCGAAAACACATCAATTGACGGGTGCTTCGCCAAGGACATTTCAAAGTCTGCAGAATTCAACGGATTGTAATTGTTGACAAGAGACTAGGGTATAATGTAAATTCTACAAATACATTCAAATATTCATTTCAAAGTTATCAAGCACAAATTAATCTTAAAACGAGAAATGTTTCACAGCATTTTTTTTCAGAAATCACTGGTTAGCATGACTGGCTAAATGTAAAATAAAATTTAAAAAATGTAACTAAGACCAAGTGAAAAGAATTATCAATTTGTGACATTTCTTTTTGAGACAAAATCAGATCGGTTCGGAGATTTACTTAAGGCAAAAAAAAAAAAAGTCTCCGGTTTCTGGTCTCCGCGCGCGTCGCCTGAGACCCGCGCGTCGGCATTTTTAATTAATTTGTTTTGTTTTGCTATGAAACGATCGATTGCAATTCTGCCATGCTGTGCTTTAAACGACTTTTTCACATAGGGGTATGAACGTTTGCCCGATTTTTTTAGGCTTCTCTTAGCCCCAATTTTGAAGCCGACCGATGACCAGATACCGGGGACCTTGAATCTCTGTTTTTATACAAAATAAAGAACCAAAAAAGGGATAAAACATAGATAAATTTCTGACATTACGTCAGAAATTCATCATTATGTATAATGTGTTATCATTTAAAATTGTGGAGACCATCAAAAACCAATTGAAATATAAATTCATTTTCATTGTTAAATCTGCTTTAGCATGTAATAGGTTTTCCCGGTAAATTTCGGCATATAAGCAGCCAATTTAAACACCGCGTCATTCTGTTTCGCGCGAAATTGAATGCTGCTCAAAATTATCATTCAATTTCGTTTTATGAGTAGGCAATAGTACTCTTGCGTCATGCGATTTAAACAAAATAACCATCCAATTTAACAATCCACTCGAACAGCATTCAATTTCGCAGGAGCTTTTCGTGGCTCGTATTTGGTCATTCAAATTCATTATTGGCATTTGTGAAATTTGTGCAACTTAATTGACACTTTGTTAAACTTCGTTTAAGTTTAGTTTCCTATAGATTTTTACAGCTATAAAAACAGGTTATAATGAAACAGTCCAATATATTAAAAACATAAATGTTTCAAAAACGCTTTACAGAATTAGGCCCATGTCAGAAAACCAATAAAGATTCTAATCAGAGAATGAACAAAACAAAGTAAGACCGATTGGCCCTATATAAGGTGTACGAGAAACGCACATGAATAAAGAAAACATAATTAAGTTTGAATTAAAGGAAACATATGAAACGTATTCTGTTATCTTTTTTGCATTTGTTTCTCGTATTGTTATTTTTATTTTTTTGAATTCTCATTTTGCGAAATTGATTGCCGTTATACGAAAATGAAAGTAACATTTTAGTGAAAATCTCCTGTCGAACTAACTCTGCTAAATTGGATGAATAATGTGTATTACTAAATAGAACGACGTATATGCTAAATTGAATATAATGCCACATGAATTCGCATAGCCTGAAAATGAAATTGAATGTTTGAATTGTTATTTCTAAACACAGTAACAACTTGAGAGGCAAAATCGCTTTAATATGAACGTATTAAAATGAAATTGGCTGCTTATTTGCCGAAATTGACCGGGAAAACCTATATATTATTAGATTCATAATTATCAAATTAAGTAAACTGTAAACAATTCCATTCCCGTGTCAATAAAAACAACTTTAATTCTGCATTTCTGCAGACTACTTTACAGTGGGTAAAGATGTATCGCCCGTGTTTGGGCCGATTTTACGGTTTATTTAAATGTTGAATTGCTATTTTTCAAGGGTTAAGGAAGTGATAATCTGTCATTTGAGACATTGAATGAAACAATTCGTCAAGGATTAGTAACAGTAAATTAAAACTCAAGAATACAAGGCGGGGACCCCACGTTTTAATCTTCATGTT
>CM055817.1:60606429-60624703 GCA_029582265.1 Zoroaster sp. YZ-2022
ATAAAAAAATCCACGAAGCAAGATATTGACTGTCGTGCAGTGTTTTGTAACAAGGATCTGTTGTGCCTTTTTAAATTAGTTTTATTTGATGTATATTAAATTGTATTTGTTGTTTTCTTGTATTATTGTGATTTGTTATAAATGTAATTCGTCATTTTGCAGTTTTGATTCCAACTAATATATAATAATGCATTCCTTTTATATGCATTTTAAATGATTCCTTTACACTTAAGGGGACAACAAAACCATACACGTATGAAATATTTAATATTAAATTAATATAATTATGAATGTGCATGAAGCTTGTTCAAGCAGGGACCCAATATTCATAATGTTATGGGACAGTAAACGTTAAACTCCCACAAGGACATGTACACAAGAATCTTATTTATATTATAAATACTTTATCGTTTCGGTTTGCGGTAACACCATGTGTTTATCTCAACTAACGTGAAGCTGAGATACAGGTTCTGAAAAGAACCGTATCGCACAATCGTATCTCAACCTTCGTTAAGTGAGAAAGGTTCAAGGGAGAACCAATTTCGGGCAACCTCGTTTTCTCTACTGTCGCTAAGTGAGAAATATGGTTCAGGGAGAACCATGGGGACTTCACGGGTTAATATGGTTCAGGAGAACCCAAGGGACTTCACGGGTTATTCTCAACGTTTCGATTAGCCTGCTCTAATCTTCTTCAGGAGAATGAAGAGGTTTGCCGATGCAACTCCTTAAGTAGTATTTGCTGGGATTATGTGTAGAATGGGAAGTGTTCCGATTGGTGCTACTGTTGTGTGATGTGTTGTGATTGGTTGCCACCGTGGCATTGTTCTTGTTGTGTGTGTTTCCTGCTGTGTGAGTTGCTGCTCGCTGAGGCGTATCAGTTGACAGTGGGTGTGGGTGTTGGTGGATGGTAGGATTGAATGCCAAATGTTGCTGATGAAATAGCCGATGTCCTGGGAGACAGTGTCATGTTTATGAATCTCAATAGCCTCTCTGATACGACAGGTGTACCAGTGCTTTCCGGGGCTATGATCTTTGCATTCTGCCAGTCAATGATATGGTCCAAATCGGTGGAGTGTTTGATGATCGCAGATTTGTCACATTCTCTGCGGCCGTGGGCCTTGTGTTCTTGATCCTGGTCAAGGTCTCTGCCGGTCTCGCCAATGTACACTTTCCCACAAGTGCAAGGAATTCGGTAAACCCCAGCTTGACGGCTGGGATCATGTCTGTCCTTGTGGGTGTGTAACTTCGTTTCCAACTTGTTTCGAGTCCGGTAGTAGACCTTAATGTCAGCTTCCCTCAGGATACGCTGAATCTTGTGTGAAGTGTGGCCGATGTACGGTAGCACGGCAATGGGTTTTCGGTTGCATCAGAGGATCGTGGAGCGTTCCTATTCGGGAGGAACTTAAGCTTATCAGGTCTGTACCCATTGTCTCTTAACACGGCGTTAAGATGTTTCAACTCGGATGGTGCTGCCTTTATCACTGATAGTGTGTGCCCTTCAGTAGGGTGCGATTCACGGAGGATTTCATGGATGGTGGGTGGAACGACCGGGCATTTAGGTAGCGGTCTGTGTGTGGGGTTTTCTGTAAACCGAATGCCCAAGTGAGCCATCAACCCGTTTGGAAATGAGTACATCAAGGAAAGGCAACGAGTCGGATGTCTCAGTTTCCATGGTGAATTGAATGCTCGGATGTTGCTGGTTGAGGTGACCGAGGAAGTCACTCAGTTTGTCGGAACCGTGCTGCCAAATGATGAAAGTATCATCTACGTATCAAGCCATAGTTTGGGTTTGTATCGTGCCGTCTCGAGGGCTTTCTGTTCGAAATCTTCCATGAAGATGTTTGCCAGGACCGGGGATATCGGGGATCCCATTGAGTGCCCAAAGACTGTTGATAGTAAAGTCTTCTCCATTGGAAGTATGTGGTTTCACACATAATGAAAGTAGATCTACGATTTGATCTGGCGTTAGGCTGGTTCGTTCCGGGACGTGCTATCATGTTCGAGTATCGACTTGGTTACGAGGATAGCCTCGTCTGTCGGTACATTGGTGAATAATGACGACGTCAAAACTCACTAGCGTGTCGGAAGGCTGCAATATTGTTCCCTTTATGATGTTGATAAACCCTGCTGAATTGGGTACATGGTGGGGCGTCTTACCCACGAGTGGGTGTAAGAGCCCTGTCAAGTGTTGGGCGAGGTTATACGTGGGGGAACCTCGGGATGAGACAATCGGTCGGAGCGGTCTGTCTGGTTTATGAATCTTTGGTAGGCCAAAGAATCTTGGGCATTTCGAGCTGGACGGACGGAGGTGCCTGTATAGTGCTTTGGGTAAGGCTGTGCTCCGGTTTCTCACTTAGCGACAGTAGAGAAAAACGAGTTGCCCGAAATTGGTTCTCCCTTGAACCTTTCTCACTTAACGAAGGTTGAGATACGATTGTGCGATACGGTTCTTTTCAGAACCTGTATCTCAGCTTCACGTTAGTTGAGATAAACACATGGTGTTACCGCAAACCGAAACGATATCGATATTCCACCATGCAAAGCCTCAAAACTTATATAAATACTTTCTTAGCAATTAAGTCTTTAGTTTATGTTTCAATTAAAATACCAACTATTTTTAAAGGATAATTTCACAGAATTCCACAACTTGGGGACCTTCATGTTCAATTTCTTTGAGTAAGAGTGGTTGGAGGAAATGATTAATGTTAGTCGTCAAATTGCCTGGTAAATTGTCGGTATATAGTCATGTACACTTAACAACACTATTGAACATGGAGCAAATAGAGTCGGGCAATTTATTTGTATAACGTTGAAACACGAAGCACCCTAACTGAAGAAGATGTTATTTAATATACAAGAAAATATAATTCAGTTTTATCAATTGGCATTCATTTGTCACATTTTTTCTTTCAATTCTCAGGCCCGGGTATGATTGCATTATAGGCAATGTTGATGGGATTGATCATCAATTTTAGGGGAAACTTTTTGGCAATAATATCTTTCTTAAAAGTAACAGTTCCTCAGACTAAATAGTTTATTGTGAAGGTTGATTCCATCTAAGTTGTATATTAACATTCAACTATTTGTGTATTTTTTAATTGTTTTTTAAAATATCAGTTCTATAACCTACCTTTAAGACAAAAATATTAAATTTAATAAGAATTTACATTAGGCCTACTCTGTGTTGTGTGTTTTCATTATAATTTTCCATTCTTGATCAATCGCTTGCGATTGGTTCTTTTGAAATTGAATGAACCTAAGGACACTTTCAATTGTAACGTCTTTATTTTATCAATGAGTTGGGTAAAATGACGATAGAATGATCAACTTATGAATATGAATGTATCTTTTTGCTGATTGAATGATGATGTAAAGGAGCATTCATTTTCATATCAAATTGAATGAGTCGCGAATTTAAACTGTATGCAATATTTTGAAATTCATCGGGAAAACAAATAACTGATCATGGGTCTTCATGTAGGGTATACATTTATTTTATGTATTTGAATGAGTATCTTTTTGCTGATTGAATGATGATGTAAAGGAGTATTCATTTTCATATCAAATTGATTGAGTCGCGTATTTAAACTGAATGCAATATTTTGAAATTCATTGGGAAAACCTATAATAAAATGGATAAAGTGAACCCTCTAAACAAATAACCGTGATTCTCATGGGTCTTCATGTAGGGTATACATTTATTTTAATATCATGATCCATCCTCTCGCTGAGTCTTTTGTATTGCAATATATATGATTAACATTCAATTCAATTAAGATTTCCAAATATTTATTTTAATTCATTTACTTCACAATGTGCATTTACTTACAAAGAATTTGCATTTAAAATTAATTATTGTGCTTACAAATGAAGAAAGGCAATAAAGCTGTTCTTCCATTAATAAATTAAATGTTTATTAAAAAAAGGTATCCAGTTTCGAAAGACGGCTTCAAAATCGGTGACATACTATTATTATTATTTTTTAAATTTATTATTTTTCTTTAAACCTTTGTTGATGTTGTTTTGTTTTGGTTTGATAACCAGTAAAATACGTAATGCATGTATACACGATCATTGGAACTAGACCAAATTTCCCATACACAAAATATGGTGGCTAAGAGAGGCCTAACAAATCAGGCAAATGTATGGTTACATATCGTTTCAAATTGAACAGCGGCGTTTTCTCAGCCTACCAGCGCGGCAAGCGTCAGTCTGGGCACCGGGGAACCCTGGAGACCTCGCTCGGCTTCGCCAAAGCCGTTTACGTACACTGGCTACAGTGTGTGAAACTACCACACTGTGTATGGATGCAGGTGTGATGAATGGTTTGGGAAGCCTCCTTTTAATTATCGAACTACCCAAACTCCCCCCTGTGGAAAACGTATTAAATTTTTTGAATTTGTTATCCCTCTCTATAATTTTGTTTTTCCATTAATAAATTAAATGTTAATTAATTTCTTGTTGAAATAAAAGGTGATTTCATTATGTAATTGGAAAGACGTTTTTCTGAAAATGTATTTCTTGATCTGGTGCTGATGGCTAGCATACATACACTGTAAAACATTTCTGTATTTTTACAGAGAAAATTTCACAGAAACAGTATGTTGTTTATTTTCACAACACTTTAAATGTAAACATTACATTTTTCTTGTATTTCAAATTGCCTGTATTTTTAACATATGGATGTAAAATTATTTTACAGATTTTTGTAACTTATAAAAGCAAATTGGGGCGGTATCTTAAAAAAAATAACATCTGTATTTTTACATCAAAGTGTCTGGCGATGCTGCTGCCATCACTTTTGATGTAAATTTACAGACTTTTTTTTTACAGTGTATAGTTAACAAGTAACTTGTTCTTTGTTTCGAATTGAACACTAGCGTTTATCACCCTGTTCGAATATACTCACATGTGTATGCACGTGTATTTGTATATCGTGCAGATACATACACGTGTACATGTACAGTGCACACGAAGAAACACGCACATGCCTCGAAATTTTCTGTTTCAGATACGAATAGTTCAGAAATATAGGTAGCAGATGTCACATGTATATTATTCGTGTGTAATATCCTGTACGTGGGGTGCCATGGTCGAGCGGTTTAGTGCATCGGATTTGTGTTCTGATGGCTGAGTCTTCAGAGTGTGTGGGTTCGAAGCCTTGCCGCGACCATGGTGCTTGTGTCCTTGAGCAAGACCCTTTCTGCGAGGGCCGAATTGAATCCAGCCACTGGGGATGTACAAGCCAGTACATGCTTAGTGCCGGTCCCAAGCCCGGATAAATGGGAGGGTTGCGTCAGGAAGGGCATCCGGCGTAAAAACCTATGCCAAATCAAATATGCGGATCATGATCCGCTGTGGCGACCCATAACGGGCGCAGCCGAAAGAGGACAACAGTGTCCTATATAGTATGTAGTATTGCTCGCTACACACATACATGTATTGAGGTCTAATAACGAGCTGGCATATTGATCAGCAGGCGCATAGGATCTCGAACGTCGCTCAAGGGGGGAGGGGACAGAAAAAAAAATGGTGGATAAAATGACTCATGGTTCCAATAACAAAGGAATTATTTAAGGGTAGTTTTAGGCCATTTTGCGTCTTTGGGGGAAGTCCTTTAATCACAGATAACTTTAAATTAAACTAAGTGATAATTTGATGGTTCATGTAGAAAGTAGGATGTTGACTCTTGAGAGCCAAGACTAGTCTTTGATATTCGATATTGCCTGTATGTTCAATACAGACGCCAACAGAATATGTAGATATAATTTTTACATATTTAGATTAGATTAGAATAGATTAGATTAGATTAGATTTGGATTTCTTTTTTTAAATCACTGAACACAAAGTCCAAATTTTTTTGTTTACATAAGATATTTTTGCATTAAAATGATATAAATACAAATATTCTGTAAGTGCCCCGCCCCTATTAAAAATATGCAAAATTATTGTGATTTACTATAATTTATAATAACAAAAATCAAGTAATCCCCAGATTGCTGCTTCCCAGAGAGGGGAAGGGTAAGGCAGGGTAGCTTGATGCTCTCTCTTTCTTTTATCGGTGGTTCCGAGGGGCAAAGCGAGGGAAAGAGACGGGAGGGGAAGGGAAGGGAGGGGTAAGTTAGGATAGCTTGATGCTCTCTTTCTCTTATCGGTGAATCCGAGGGGCAAAGCGAGGGGAAGAGAGGGGAGGGGAAGGGAAGGTAGGTGTAAGGTAGGGTAGATTGAAGCTCTCTCTTTTTCTTATCGGTGGATCCAAGGGGCAAAGCGAGGGGAAGAGAGGGGAGGGGAAGGGAAGGGAGGGGTAAGAGAAATCGATGAAAACAAAATACATGAAACAAAACAAATGGACAGACGGCAAGAGGACAGATAAACAGACGGCCAAAATGTTTGACAATCAACAGACGTAAAAACAGCAACAGACAACCAAAACCCAGTCGTGACCAGAGACTGTCGTAGCTGCTGTAAAATACCATGTTGTTTAGTATGACAATTTAACAAGTGGGATGGAGAAAATTATTAATTTACAAAATCATATCTTGCTTGCCTCTTCTTTCCTCCATTAGGATAAACAGAAATAAGTTATGTTTATCAAGCACTGTAGCTCCACCATATGCTAATGTAATATATTGAGTATTTTACGGGGCCAAAACACTCATATATTTAAAACAATCTCCAAAAGGGTAAAGGTAGGGTGGATTGATGCTCTCTCTTTTTCTTATCGGTGGATCCGAGAGGCAAAGCGAGGGGAAGGGAGGGGAGGGGAAGGGAAGGGAGGGGTAAGGTAGGGTAGATTGATGCGCTCTCTTTTTCTTATCGGTAGATTCGAGGGGCAAAGCGAGGGGAAGAGAGGGGAGGGGAAGGGAGGGGAGGGGTAAGGTACCGGTAGGGTAGATTGATGCTCTCTCTTTTTCTTATCGGTGCATCCGAGGGGCAAAGCGAGGGGAAGAGAGGGGAGGGGAAGGGAAGGGAGGGGTAAGCTAGGGTAGATTGATGCGCTCTCTTTTTCTTATCGGTAGATTCGAGGGGCAAAGCAAGGGACAGAGAAGGGAGGGGGAAGGGAAGAGAGGGGTCAGGCAGGGTAGTTTGATGCTTTCTTTTATTATCGGTGAATCCGAGGGGTAAAGCGAGGGGAAGAGAGGGGAAGGGAAGGGAGAGGTAAGGTAGGGTAGATTGAAGCTCTCTCTTTTTCTTATCGGTGGATCCGAGGGGCAAAGCGAGGGGAAGAGAGGGGGGGGGGAAGGGAAGGGAGGGCTAAGAGAAATCGATGAAAACAAAATACATGAAACAAAACAAATGGACAGACGGCAAGAGGACAGATAAACAGACGGCCAAAAACAGCAACAGACAACCAAAACCCAGTCGTCATGCCCGCCCACTGCCAATAAAACCACCGCGCTGGAAATTCGCCAACTTGCACTTAAGTTTACCATACGTTTAGAGTGTTCTACCCTTTTTGTTGTATGCCCCCTTTTTAAGCGACACTGGCTCCGCCCATGCTTTCTCCATTCCCCCAGCTGTAGAGAATCTGCAACAAGTTCCATTTCTTCGCCTTCCCTAGTAGTGGATAATGAACAATGGTATAATTGTCAGCCAACCTAGAGCGGTTAACATGTACACAACTGATAATTACTGTATGTGTGTACTATAATTAGCACGTACACAACTGATAATAGCACGCACGCAACTTTACACGAGTACGATAATAGCACGTACGCGTCTGGTAATTACTGCATGAGTGTACGCAACCGACAATTGCTGTCTGTCTGTACAATAACGACACCTACGCAACTTATGAGACTATTCGAGAGCACAGAGGTACATTTAGTTGTCCCACCTCAATTAACCTATCGCCAGCATCATCACCCAAGCCCCTCTCCAATTCTTTTACGAAGCAAATTTGTCTTGCCTTTCATTTCTTAGACCAATCCATATTGAGATTTTATGATGTTTACACCTGTTAAAATAAACTTCAAAGCATGTGCCCATTTGTTTCTGATTTTCCATTTACATTCTCGTAGCTCAGGTGTAGAATAAAATAAGGATAGTTCGGTTGAGGTTCCTCAAGTGTCTGTACTATGCCAGTTATTTTGGGACAAGATAGTACTGGTCTAAAATCACAAATAAAGTGTCGGTCACGTGCCAAATATTAAGCACCTCAAGTGCCTCAAATGCTCCTATTATGCACCTCATTTTTTGGTACAAGATAGCACTGGTCTAAAATCACCTCGATCAATTGCCTCAAATGATCTTATTAGGAGCTAAACATAACAATGGGGTAAATACTTGATTAACACTTAGAATATATAATATACAAAATAATATACAAAATAAAATAATATATATTATTTTGTATCGTAACATGGGGCGTGATCCCTGGCTATACGGAATTCTGTGGTTAAATGACTTCTGACGAGAGCCCCAAACAAAGATATAGACCAATTAGGGAAATCGCCAACACATAGCTCAGTTGGTAGAGCACCGGCACAATAACCCGGAGGTCGCAGGTTCAAATCCACTTCTATTAAATTGTTCTTTGTTAATTCTAAACATTATTATTAGTTTGATGAAATTCTCGCGTCAGGTGATAAACAATTGATTTAATTTTGCCCTACACCGACGTGTGTATACCACTGTATACTCAGTGCTTTCCGAGTGTCTGTGAAAAAACTACACGGGTGACTCGGGCGGGATTCGAACACACGACCTCCTGCTTACTAGTGCAGAGTCGCATGTGAAGTTATTACTAATTACTAATTATTATTAGTAATATTATATGTAATTCAAATGAGTACTTTCACTGTTACATACAATTTTAGTCTGATTAAAATAATTACAAATGTCTTAGAAGTTTTTGATGGCTGCTAAATGTTGACAGATTTCCAAGTTCATACCAAAGCGAGGATTATCAAATTATCAAGTATTTTTATGAGAAAATATCTTGAATTAGAAAATCTTGAAATGCACATTTCAAGTGTAAAGTGTACCATTTACAGGGTACGGTTGAATATTCTACATTGTGTCAAGGTAAACATAGACTTGTGCTGATCAGTTCACACCTCAACTGGCTACAATGAACAATAAATGATGCGGAAAGCTGGAAACGGAACTATACTGAACAGCAAAAGAAACGCAAGTCCGAGGACAGCAAAAGAAACGCAAGTCCGAGGTGTTGTCAAGTTTTCAAACAGAAGACAAACCATTTTGATTCTAATCACTCATTTAATGAAAAATGCTTTCAATTTGTGAGCTGAAAGTGACTGTTGAAATTGTTGCAATTTAAATAACAGAAATAAATAAATAAAATACAACCTGGAAAGCAGCAATCTGAGGATCTCTAGAAGAGGATGCGATTTCTTGTTATTATAAAATTAGATCAAACCACAATAATTTGGCATAATTTTTAGCAGGAGCACTTACGGAATATATACAGATATGTATACATACCTGTATATAATCTGTAGGTGTCCCTATTGTACTTACAGGCTGTCATTATCCTACTCTCTACAAATTTCATGTGCAGTGTACACGTACATGTGGCTAAAATATTGACTTTGCTGTCAGTAACTCTACGTGACAAAAGACTGTCGTAGCTACTGTAAAATACCAAGGTTGTTTAGGATCGCAATTCAGTAAGTGAGATGGAAAACAATATTTATTTACAAATTGAAACTACACCTGAAATTTACAAAGTATTTGCTCTTTAACATCAGGAAAAATCATATTTAATTGTGCTGTGTAGTTTGAAATTTAACTGCATTTTATGAATAAGTAATTCTGATGATGTGATAATAATATCAGGGGTAAAAAGAGTTTTACAGAATTAGTAAATGATTTAAAAATTCGAATGTACCTCATTGTACTTTGTTAAATTGTACATCAACTTCAGATTATTGTAAAGAAAAAATAGCATACATTCAATATTTAATAATCATTATTTACATTTAAAAAAACTAGTTTTATAAATTTATATTGGATATTTTGTATAATTTCGATAGAAAATCCTGACTCAATGAACCAGTTGAACTATTAATGTTTGTGTGATTATCATCTCTGTAATTAGCTGCATACTGATTATTAAAATACGCACTCAATGATTTGTATGAAATATGAAATAACATTATGAATTTGCAAGTATCTTTCCATGATTTCATATCCATTATAACAAATCCACAGGCCTCATTAGAATACCTTTTTTCAGAAATGAAATCTGAGCGATTCGGGGCCTTATTTTCATCCCTGAATTCAATACAATCACAGCGTTTCTTTGTGCTTTTTACCCAATAAACATCTCAATTCTCAATCAAGTCAAAGTGTAATTTGCAGTTACATTTGTATTTAAGAGTTCATTTATCCTAGGGCGAACCATTGACTGTTTATTTATTTATTTTATTTTTTTATTTATTTAAAACAATAACACTGACATGGGAAGTGTCGACCATCACTGCTTTGTTTTACAGAGCAGATTAAGCAGAAGATTAAGCATTTGATTAGCAAGATAAAGCTGACCACCAGAATATAATATTGGTTTTCCCGCTAATTTCATCCCGTTTTCATTCAATTTAATACAAAATTTCAATTTCAATTGGCAACAATATACATTTAAATAAGTTGAGCATTCTATCGTCATTTAACCCAACTAATCACCAAAATAAGTACATTCTAATTGAAAGTGTCACTAAGTTCATTAAATTCCGTCAAAACCAGTCGCAAGCGGTTGATCAAAATGGCATTCATTTGTCACATTTTTACTTTCAATTCACAGGCCTGAGTATGATATTTTAGGACAGATTCCTATCTATCTCATTTGCCTAGCTCGTCAGGAGATTACAGGCAAAAGAAAGCAAAAGAAAAGGGGGGGAGGGAGGAAAGACAGTTTAACTTCCGGGAAAAGGAAGATTGAGGAGGAAATATTACAAAGTGAAACAAATCCGTGATGCAATTAATTAACCCCGTAAGGATACTCTGATTCTTGTTTCGTAATTTTTTGGACATTGGAATAAAAATTGAGAAATTGTATAGCGACACAAAAGAAAAAGTTTCAAATAAGATAGTCCTTAGTTACTTTCATAACTCACATCTGAAGAAATAATCTTAAGATGATATTGATTGTCCATAAACGAAAGCGAAAATAAACTTGCACAAAATACTGCGCGATAATTCTTAATTTGATTGAAACACTCACGAAAACGGTTTTACAGTGTGTAAAACCGGGGAACACTTGACGCGTTTATAACTTAAACACATGTGTTTATACATTAAACAGTGGTGATTATAAGGTGTTTAAAATCTAAACGGTAATGTTTATAATGTGTTTATATAAAATAATTTAAATGTGTTTATAATTTAAATAAGATTCATTCAATTACAAAAAGGCAAAGTGAATATTTCAACTGCAAGTAAATTAGTTGTGTTACGGCAATCGAGGGGTGGTTGTCGTTGCAATCGAACGGTAATAATAGGCCTACACACTCATTCCGATAAGTGTTTATAAACTGTTGCAAAAAAGCGTTTATAACTTAAACACCTGGTTTTACAGTGTACGGGCAGTAGAGATATCGTTATGATTGGATTCATCACATTGCAAGAAACATGTATACTTGTTCAGTTGTACATGTGCCTCATTCTGATTCTCATAGACTTATGTACAGGAAAGCAAAGATGGCTGCGGTTTATTAAATTAAAGGTCTATTACACCTAAAGGATGGAAGGATTCGGTTGACAAAAGATTTTCTTGAATTTGAGAATGGTGATAAGACCCATCATATCAGTTATTCTGACATAGTCCTTAAAATAATCATACTTAACCCCAATGTCAATAACCTTAGTTTTAGGAACAGAGGCCTGCCACACATATGTAAATTTGTGGTGTTTTACCGATCTAATTTAGCAATGTCTGATCACCTCACAGGCCTTGAATTTCTTCCTCCTAGGTAGGAGCAAGGCAATTTTCCCCCAAACAACTTTTCCATTACATTAAAATGGATAGTATGAGGATAGTTTAGTTGACATTAATCTCGTGCAAGTAAACTAGATGTATGATAAATTTGCCATGACTTTATTGTTTTTGATTTAAAGCAATCATTGCCTGCCTGGAAGTCGTCTTATCCATGCTTTAACAGATCCTCGTCACATTGAGGCCATATTTGTCTGGTAACCTGACAGCTAATCATAAATCACTATGAGTTTGCAAGGCACCACACTATTTAAGAGCGTCATTTTGATTCATATATTCATAATGTTATAGGCACAGTAAACGTTAAACTCCCACAAGGACATGTACACAAGAATCTTATTTATAATTATTACAAATACTTTCTTAGTAATTAAGTCTTTAGTTTATGTTTCAATTAAAATACCGAAAATCTTTAAAGGATAATTTCACAGAATTCCACAATTTGGGGACCTTCATGTTCAATTTGTTTGAGTAAGAGTGGTTGGAGGAAATGATTAATGTTAGTCGTCAAATTGCCTGGTAAATTGTCGGTATATAGTCATGTACACTTAACAACACTATTGAACATGGAGCAAATAGAGTCGGGCAATTTATTTGTATAACTTTGAAACACGAAGGATCCTAACTGAAGAAGATATGTGTTATTTAATATACAAGAAAATATAATTCAGTTTTATCAATTGGCATTCATTTGTCACATTTTTATTTTCAATTCTCAGGCCAGGGTATGATTGCATTATGTGCAATGTTGAAGGGATGGAACAACAATATTTGTAAAATGTTGGCAAAGCTGCTTCTCTTTGAATCATTTTAATTTTAATTTTGTTTAATACATTCATAGTTATCATCAACTTTATGGGGCACGTTCTAATTGAAAGTATCGTTAAGTTCATTCAATTTCAAAAGAACCAGTCTTAAGCGATTGATCAAGAATTCAATTTCATCAGTCAAATATATTCAATTCTCAGGCCTGGGTATGAAAGTTTAAGACAGATTCATTATATGTAATGTTGAAGGGATGGAACAACAATAGTTATAAAATGTTGGCAAAAATGCTTCTCTTTGAATCATTTCAATTTTAATTTTGTTTAATACATTATTTGTTTCATCAATTTTAGGGGGACGTTTTGCCAATATCTTTCTTAAAAATGGCAGTTCCTCAGACTAAATAGTTTATTGTGAAGATTGATTCCATCATCAGCTTTATACCAACTAAGTTGAATATTAACATTCAACTAAGTTGAATATTAACATTCAACTATTTGGGTATTTTTGAATTATCTTTTGAAATATCAGTTCTATAACCTACCTTTAAGACAAAAATATTAAATTCAATAAAATTTACACTAGGCCTACTCTGTGTTGTGTGTTTCATTATAATTTTCCATTCTTGATCAATCGCTTGCGACTGGTTCTTTTGAAATTGAATGTACCTGACGACGTTTTCAATTAGAACGTACTTATTTTATCAATGAGTTGGGTTAAATGAAGATAGAATGCTCAACTTATGAATTTGAATGTATCTTTTTGCTGATTGAATGATGATGTAAAGGAGTATTCATTTTCAAATCAAATTGAATGAGTCACGTATTTAAATTCATTGGGAAAACCTATAATAAAATGGATAAAGTGAACCCCTAAACAAATAACTGTGATGTTCATGGGTCTTCATGTAGGGTAAACATTTATTTTAATATCATGATCCATCCTCTCGCTGAGTCTTTTATATTGCAATCTATATGATTAACATTCAATTCAATTAATATTTTCAAATATTTAATTTAATTCATTTACTTCACAATGTGCATTTACTTACAAAGAATTTGCATTTAGTAAAATTAATTACTGTGCTTACAAATGAAGAAAGGCAATAAAGCTGTTCTTCCATTAATAAATTAAATGTTTATTAAAAAGGGTTTCTGGTCATAGGTCAGCTTCAAAATCGGTGCGGTGACATGCTATTTTTTAAAATGTATTATTTAAAAAAAAATATTTGTTGATGTTGATGTTTTGTTTTGGTTTGATAACCAGTAAAATACGTAATGCATGTATACACGATCATTGGAACCAGACCAAATTTCCCATACACAAAATATGGTGGCTAAGAGAGGCCTAAAAAATCAGGCAAATCTATGGTTACATATCGTTTCAAATTAAACACCGGCGTTTTCTCAGCCTACCAGCGCGGCAAGCGTCAGTCCGGTCACAGGGGAACCCTGGAGACCTCGCTCGGCTTCGCCGAAGCCGTTTACGTACCCTGGCTACAGTGTGTGAAACTACCACACTGTGTATGGATGCAGGTGTGATGAATAGTTTGGGAAGCATCCTTTTAATTATTGGACTACACAAACTTCCCCTTGTGGAAAATGTATTAAATTTGTTGAATTTGTTTTTCCATTAATAAATTAAATGTTAATTAATTTCTTGTTGAAATAAAAGTTGATTTCATTATATAATTGTAAATACGTTTTTCTGAAAATGTATTTATTGATCTGGTACTGATAGTTAGCATACATATAGTTAATATTATTTTTAGTCACTGAATTAATCTAAAACTGGCACAGTTGGGGATTCCATGCCCTGTTGATCAATATTGACCCTTTAATTGTTGATGATGTGGACTAAAGCAGTAATACACATGGTTTCGATGTCAATGTAATGCGATAAAGAAAATTGGCCCTAAATCTTACCTTTAAGTTCAAAAACACAAACCCAAAATAAATGTTTTCCAAGAGAGTTGAAACTTGTAAAACTTTGGAATTTGCTTCCCAAAGACGTATTTTTCTCGGGGGAAAATGGAAGTCTAGGTGAATGCGTTTATTCTTATTTCGTTGGTGCATTGTATTGACACATAACATGTACAGCGGTTGTTTTATGTTGCTGTTCATCTTTAATTATTGTACTGCGTGTAATAACATGAAAACTTATCAGGCTACGTCTGGTAGCAATCGTCAAACAGTCATAACAGTATTTTATTGGACGAGGCTTAGCGTTTCAAGAATCGCCTAAAAACGAGTACTAAGCTACCGATTCAGCAAGTCTATCACATTTTGTTTGAAATTTTCATATTTTTTTCCGTAAAAAAGGAAACATATAAATGAATTAGTCCCTCCAGATGGTACCGAAGCATTACCTGGCTAATGGACTAATATCCACACATCTTGGACATTTAACTCGTATTGAATGCTCGTATCCAATGCAGTTTTGGGTTATAGTCTGCTACAGGGTAAATAACAAGAGTGTGTGCTGCAGTGTGGAGGCCGGGATTAGACGATCCACATTTCTATTCCTACGCATATAAATAGAAATAAATTTCGTCATATTCGGTATTCTTTTTCGATAAAATTAATTATTGCAACATTTTAAGTTTTAAGAAAATATAATGGAGACACTTAATGAAACACTAAATTGGCTTGTCAAAAAGGCCTCAAATTTATTGATTTCATATCTCTCGTTGACAAATGATTTATATAACATTCGGTAGTTTTATTGTCATTTTGTTTGATATAATAACCGTTACAAGCACAACAATACCGAACAAAAACCGCTTAAAATTCAATAGTCTGTTCTCAGTAAGACCTCAAACTTCTCATATAATTATTTTACAAGCCGACTGTGGGTGGAAACACTTCATGAGACATTTCAAGTCCAAAGACCTTTTACTTTTAATTCAGTAATTGAATGTTATTAAAATTAAAATTCAACATGCGATTGCAATTACGTCTCAAACCATAGGCGGATCGAGATGGGGTGGAGTCAAGGGGGCATTTTATGTAATTTAACGACTTTGTAAAATGCGTTTCCCACTTTTATGACAGCGTGCCCCTTTATGCCGTGTGACGAGCGTCTTTGAAAAAATCCAAAGGCGACTGGGGCGGGATTCGAATCCACGACCTCCTGCACTGAAAGCACTGAGCAAAGTGCTTCATATACATAGTACGTCAGTGTAAGGGTAAAATCAAATTATCACCTGATGTAAGAGTTAAATAATATACACATCTCGCGGTGCCTGCTGCTATGGGATTCTAGCCGGCCAATAGCCATCGGACAAGCTCGGTGGTCAAGATGTTAAGACGTCACATACACTCGGAAAGCATTGAGAATACAGAGAGTCCATGAGCCAGGGATTGAAAAATAATATGCTGGTACTATCTGGAGGGACTAAACCTGTCATGTTTTCTGCTTGCAAAACATATATTAATTACAAAAAGTATGACAGTCCTACTGAAACGGTAGCTTATTGTTAGTTTTCAAACGATTGTCGCTGTTTAATTTGAAAAAGTTTAACCTCGTTTCACTGCAGTAAAATAATTAAGCTAAATGGCTTATATCAAATAGCCGTTGTACATCATGGTGTGTATCATTTCAACAAAAGAACTAACGACCGGAGTAGTCATCAATGAAGCATTGGACATTTTTCTCTTTAAATTCTGTTTGTGAGGTACATATTTCATAGTTTTATAATATAAACTTGTTTTAATGGATTAAATGGTGATATTATTAGCGTTTTGATACATAACGCCCTTATTTAGGACCGTCTTTTGTAACCCCTAAATATTGTTTTGAAGTTTTTATGCAAGGGTATTAATTTCACCCAAAATTAAAACAAAAATTTGATTAATTAAAAAGGGAATATAGATTTGGAAGATATCTATATACATTTTCAAAAAGAATGAACATCTGGGTGTGCCAACCGCTCCTTCTTGTATGTATCGCCTGCACCGTCCTGAATTCTCCCTAAGACAACAGATTATGTTTCCTTTTGTTTTGTGATGATCAAACCATTGGTGGATGTCGGGGGGTAGGGATGTGTTCTTTTATATCATCATACATGTTATTTTACCATTCATTATTTAGGCGTCCCTCCGTTTCTTGAGTCTCAAACCATTGGTGGATGCCGGGGGTGATGTGCTCTTTTATATCATCATACATGTTATTTTACCATTCATTATTTAGGCGTCTCCCGCGTTTCTTGCAGTGTACCCTTCCTTTGCCGTATTCACCCCTTTCATTTACCCATGAAAGCTATTGTACACTATTGGTAATCTTAAATGAATAGACAAGTTTGATTAGAGTTTTATATAAAGCTTGATGTAAAATATTAATAGTCAAAAAGATAATTGTCAAAGAAGCTCGAACTATACATTTCTGAAGAGCTGTCCTTTTAGTTACATCAGTCTTAGAAATTATTATGTGGAACTGTTTGAGGTAAAAGCTTAACAGGTTAAACAAGTCTCTGGTTTCTGGTCTCCGCACGCGTCATCTCAGACATGCGCGTCGGCATTTTTAATTGCTGGATCAAGGATCAATTGGATTTCTGCCGTGATGTGTTAAACGACTTTTTCACATAGGGGTATAAACGTTTGCCCGATTTGTGAGGTCTCTCTTAGCCACCATACTTTGTATATGGGAAATGTGGTCTGGTTCCAATAACCGCATACATGTATTTCACTGGTTGGCAAAAAATAAATAAATAAATAAATAAATAAATAAATAAATAAATAAATAAACAAATAAATAAATAAATAAATAAATAAACAAATAAACAAACAAACAAACAAACAAACAAATAAACAAACAAACAAATAAACAAACAAACAAACAAACAAACAAACAAACACCCCAACACCCCAACAAACAAACAAACAAACAAACAAACAAACAAACAAACACCCCAACACCCCAACAAACACCCCAACAAACAAACAAACACCCCAACCAACCAACCAACCCACCCACCCACCCACCCACCCACCCACCCACTCCGGGCGTGAGGAATCAAGGCCCAGAAAAGGTCAAAGTTCAGCTTGATATCAGGAAGAAGGTGGGAAAGTAGCTTGTGCAGAAAGTTGAGGGCGGGCTGAATGGACAGACAGATGATGGAGAGGTGATGGATCGTGCCTCTCTCGCCGCACCAGCCGCAGGATGATGGGATGGCAGGATTCAGGTGATGATAGACGGTAAGAGACGGCAGGATGTTAAGGAAGAGTTTGAACTGGACATCTCCCTCCTTCTTGGAAGTTGGCAGCTGGTAGATTGCTTTCCATGGGATGTTGTGTGAAGGAGGGAGGAAACCAAGTTCATGCCAGTGGGTAGATGAAGACGAAAAGAGCTCGTTGACGTGGTGATTAAAATTTCCATAGATAGATTTGGAGGTTGCAGTGAGGCCGTCCGTTTTACCATCTAGGAAGACTTGGCCAGGTGATTCAGGGCGAGAGGCGATGGTGGAGAAGTGAGGTAAGTCCTGAAGAAGAAGTCCGGTGTTGTCGAAGAGTGACGGAAAGGATGTAGAGATGGCATGGGCAGGCGAGAGGTTCG
>CM055817.1:60625203-60660521 GCA_029582265.1 Zoroaster sp. YZ-2022
TTTTATTTTTAGATAAAAAGGTTCGATGTTTCATTTTTAGAAACCTTTTCATTTAATTGATGGAATTCATGTTGTTCTGAACTAGTTTGGGAATTTGTGTTCAAACTATTAATTTCAAATCCACATCGTTTTTTGCTTTTTAGCAAACCAATCACAAACCAAATTGTATGAATGATTCAGCCGTCGAAAATCCGTCATCTTGTCCGGAGTTTTCCATCCAACCGTCGACCCTTACAGATTATTGGTCCAGGGCGTGACCTTCGGCTTCTGGGCGTGGCGTTTAGGACTGGTGGTATCATAATGCATCATGCTTTAACATTTCTCTATCATACCCATTCAATTCGTAGAGAAATATGAAGAAAAACATAGATCACAGAATGGACTGGTACTTGGGGCGTCGCCTCAGTCGCGTACTAGGACGCTGATTCCGAGCCCTGTTGAAATTCTGTTCATATCGTGACGATATTGTCCCTTTAAATATCCACGATGTGTGGATATTTGTCCATGAGCCAGCTAATTTTTCGGTACCATCTGGAGGGACTAATTCATATGTTTTCTTGTTACGAAAATATACGAAAATTCCAAACAAATATGATAGACTTGGTGAAACGGTAGCTTAGTTCTCGTTTTTAAGCAATTTTTGCTGTAAAAAATTAAATGCTAAGCCTCGTCCAATAAAACACCGTTACGACTGTTTGAAGATTGCTGCCAGACGTAGCCTCAAAAGATCCCATGTTATTACACGCAGTACAATAATTAAAGCTAAACAGCAACATAAAACAACCCTTGTACATGATATGTCAAAAAATCCACCAACGAAATCAGAATTAACGCAGAAAATACGTCTTTGGGAAGCAAACTCCAAAGTTTCACCTCTCTTCAACAATATTTGTTTTGGTTTTGTGTTTTGGAACTTAAAGCTAAGATTTAGGGTCAGTTTTCATTGAGTTTATCGCATTACATTGACAGCTAAACTCAGTGGCGTACCTGAGGGCACGGGGAACGGGGAACAGGGACATCTTTTAATTGAAACATAAACTAAAGACTCAATTACTGAGGAAGTATTTATAATATGAATAACATTCTTTGTTAAAGAGACAGTATCGTCACGATCAGAGCAGACTTTCAACAGGGCATTGAATCGGTGATCTAGTTTAAGATGAAAAATGTGACTGACAATTACTGGCTCATTTATGCAGCAGCAATGATAATATGACTTTATTATGTGGTGTATTATTTTCAGTCACTGATGAGTTAATCTAAGCTAGCATGCACTCCAATTCCATGCCCTGTTTGATCCTGACGATATTGTCCCTTTAATATGGGCATAAATGTCTTTTTGATGTCTTTTTAGTTTTTCATTACATTTTACCGCCCGCTGTCGGCTCGCATTATAATGAGAGGTTTCAGCTCTTACTGAGAACAGACTATTGTAACGGTTATTAGCTCAAACAAAATGACAATAAAACTACCGAATATTATATAAATAATTTGTCAACGAGAGATATGAAACCAATAAATTTGTTTTTGATGACAGACCAATATTATCTATAACAGTCCAAACAGTACAGACACCTTATATAAGCAGGGATGGATCCAGGATAGATGAAATGAAAATGAGACATCGTACAGCAAAAAGGGGTGATACTGCCTAAAAGAGGTCCACCTTTATCCGCTAATCTTCCCCCTGGCTCCCCCGATCTGCCAATGATACTTAGTATTAGTTTTCATGAAGCCATAAGCAAATGCATTTATGCCTTTACGTGGTGTCTGATGAGGGGGTAAGGTTTAAAAGTGGCGGTGATTTCTCGAGACGACGAGAGGGATGGCATAAGTAGGACCCCTAGCTAACCTAGTACCCCTACACGACTCTGGACCTCTCCCGACTCCCCCGGAACCGCTCCATGCCCAGACTGACATTCCCAATTGAAATATGTAGGATTTTTAATTTGTTTATTTTCTCGTTGTTGTTGTTGTTGTTGTTGTTGTTGTTGTTGTTGTTGTTGTTGTTGTTGTTGTTGTTGTTGTTGTTGTTGTTGTTGTTAATGTTATTGTTGTTGAGTGTAGGTAGGTGTGGAATGTTTGAGTAGGACTGTCATCCATGGCATGGACTTCTTAGCGAGTTCAATCTCCTGGGGTCTGTTTAAATAATTAAATTAGTAAATATGTTGTTAGTTTAAAGATAAGTTTAATTCAATTCTATTGTATTCGTCATGATCAGCATGAACGTCGTCCTCGAGTCGCCTGTGGAGTTTTTTTTCACAGACACTCGGAAAGTATTGAGTATACAGTGCTTCATACGTCGGTGTAAGGACAAAAATCGAATCTGTTCTGTATTTGTGTTATAAATTTTGTTATCATAGAGGGCCTCAATCAAAACAAGTATTTATTTTAGATAAAAAGGTTCGATGTTTCATTTTTAGAAACCTTTTCATTTAATTGATGGAATTCATGTTGTTCTGAACTAGTTTGGGAATTTGTGTTCAAACTATTAATTTCAAATCCACATCGTGTTTTGCTTTTTAGCAAACCAATCACAAACCAAATTGTATGAATGATTCAGCCGTCGAAAATCCGTCATCTTGTCCGGAGTATTCCATCCAACCGTCGACCCTTACAGATTATTGGTCCAGGGCGTGACCTTCGGCTTCTGGGCGTGGCGTTTAGGACTGGTGGTATCATAATGCATCATGCTTTAACATTTCTCTATCATACCCATTCAATTCGTAGAGAAATATGAAGAAAAACATAGATCACAGAATGGACTGGTACTTGGGGCGTCGCCTCAGTCGCGTACTAGGACGCTGATTCCGAGCCCTGTTGAAATTATGTTCATATCGTGACGATATTGTCCCTTTAAATATCCACGATGTGTGGATATTTGTCCATGAGCCAGCTAATTTTTCGGTACCATCTGGAGGGACTAATTCATATGTTTTCTTGTTACGAAAATATACGAAAATTCCAAACAAATATGATAGACTTGGTGAAACGGTAGCTTAGTTCTCGTTTTTAAGCAATTTTTGCTGTAAAAAATTAAATGCTAAGCCTCGTCCAATAAAACACCGTTACGACTGTTTGAAGATTGCTGCCAGACGTAGCCTCAACAGATCCCATGTTATTACACGCAGTACAATAATTAAAGCTAAACAGCAACATAAAACAACTCTTGTACATGATATGTCAAAAAATCCACCAACGAAATCAGAATTAACGCAGAAAATACGTCTTTGGGAAGCAAACTCCAAAGTTTCACCTCTCTTCAACAATATTTGTTTTGGTTTTGTGTTTTGGAACTTAAAGCTAAGATTTAGGGTCAGTTTTCATTGAGTTTATCGCATTACATTGACAGCTAAACTCAGTGGCGTACCTGGGGCACGGGGGGAACGGGGGAACGGGGACACGTGCCTGCCCCTAGCTGAGGTCTGTGCCCCCAGGTGCCCCCATTCAAAAGTTTGAAAATAGAAACTCGTCATGTATTTTAAAAAGTCGTTACATTGCATATTATGATGATTATAAACTTCCCACCCCCCTTGACGTTCCCCCTTCCCGATCCGCAAATGGTTCGAGACGCAATTGCAATCGCGTATTGAATTTGAATTTCAATAACATTCAATTACTAAATTAAAAGTCAAGGGTCTTTGGACTTGAACTGGCTCTTTGAGTGTTTCCATTCGCAGAGTCGGCTTGTAAATAATATATGGAGAGGTTTCAGCTCTTACTGAGAACAGACTATTGAATTTAAGCGGTTTTTGTTCGGTATTGTTGTGCTTGTAACGGTAATTATCTCAAACAAAACGACAATAAAATTACCGAATATTATATCAATCATTTGTCAACGAAAGATATGAAATCAATAAATTTGAAGTTTTATGATGACAGACTAATATTATCTATAACAGTCCAAACAGTACATGCACCTTTTATAAGCAGGGATGAATCCAGGGGAGCTGAAATGAAAATGAGACATCGTACAGCAAAATAGGGAAAAACTGCCTAAAAGATGTTCACGTATATAAAGTATAGGGTACATTTATTGCAAGGTAATGAATGGACACTTGTCCTCTTTGCCTGCCTCCTTTATCCGCTAATCTTCCCCCTGCCCCCCCACCCACCCCCCCCCCCCGATCTGCAAATGATCTTTAGTATTTGTTTTCATGAAGCCACAAGCAAATGCATTTGTGCCTTTACGTGGTGTCTGATGAGGGGGTAAGGTTTAAAAGTGGTGGTGATTTCTAGAGACGACGAGAGGGATGGTATATTTAGGACCCCTAGCTAACCTAGTACCCCTACACGACTCTGGATCTCTCCCGATCCCCCGGAACCCCTAGATGCCCAGACTGACATTCACAATTGAAATATGTAGGATTTTTAATTTGTTTATTTTCTCGTTGTTGTTGTTGTCATGGACTTCTTCGCGAGTTCAATCTCCTGGGGTCTCTTTAATTAAATAATTAAATTAGTAAATATGTTGTTAGTTTAAAGATAAGTTTAATTCAATTCTATTGTATTCGTCATGATCAGCATGAACATCGTCCTCGAGTCGCCTGTGGAGTTTTTTTCACAGACACTCAACTTAGTATTAGTATACAGCGCTTCATACGTCGGTGTAAGGTCAAAAATCGAATCTGTTTTGTATTTGTGTTATAAATATTGTTATCATAGAGGGCCTCAATCAAAACAAGTATTTATTTTAGATAAAAAGGTTCGATGTTTAATTTTTAGAAACCTTTTCATTTAATTGATGTAATTCATGTTGTTCTGAACTAGTTTGGTGCTTTGTGTTCAAACTATTAATTACAAATCCATATCGTTTTTTGCCTTTTAGCAAACCAATCACAAACCAAATTGTATTAATGATTCAGCCGTCGAAAATTCGTCATTCGTCCTGAGTTTTCCATCCAACCGTCGACCCTTCTAGATTATTGGCCCCGGGCGTGGCCTTCGGCTTCTGGGCGTGGCATTTATCTGTTCTAAACAAAATGGCCGAATAAAAACCCTGTTTTAGGAAGAAACCCACCTCATACTCAATGATATACCCAGCAAGGTAGTCCATAACATAAACAAGGTATATTTGGAAGACATAGCGTAAAATGATCCTATGATATGCCTAGCCTTTAGTCAAGGCTCACGCGGCCACCCAGAACACCGTAACAAACATCATGCCCACGAGTGGTGAAGCCATGATCACCTTCACCAGTCTGATCCGTTGTGTGGACTTGGACGCTATAATGAATAATTCGTAAATCTCTAACAACATGAAAAAATATGAGTAGAAATATGTATGCAATTATTTTATTTGAACCAATCACCGTAAGCAAAATGCTGGGCTCACACTCGTCATTATTTGAATAGGACTGGTGGTATCATAATGCATCATGCTTTAACATTTCTTTATCATGCCCATTCAAATCGGTAGAGAAATATGAAGAAAAACATAGATCACAGAATGGACTATTACCTGGGGCATCGCTAAGTCGTGTGCTAGGACACCGATTCCAAGCCCTGTTGAAATTCTGTTCAGATCGTGATGATATTGTCCCTTTAAATATCCACGATGTGTGGATATTTGTCCATGAGCCAGCTAATTTTTTGGTACAATCTGGAGGGATTCATATGTGTTCTTGTTACGAAAATATACGAAAATTCCCAACAAATATGATAGACTTGGTGAAACGGTAGCTTAGTACTCGCAATTTTACTGTTAAAAATTAAATGCTAAGCTTCATCCAATAAAACACGGTTACGACTGTTTGATGATTGCTACCAGACCAAGCCTCAAAAGATCCAATGTTATTACACGCAGTACAATAATTAAAGCTAAACAGTAACATAAAACAACCGTTGTACATGTTATGTCAATACAATTCACCAACCAAAAAAGAATCAACGCAGAAATTACGTCTTTGGGAAGCAAACTCCAAAGTTTTCCAAGTTTCACCTCTCTTAGGAAATATTTGTTTTGGGTTTGTGTTTTGGAACTTAAAGCTAAGATTTAGGCTGAGTTTATCGCATTACATTGACATATAAACTCAGTGCCGTACCCGGGGGCACGTGGGGCACGGGGGAATGGGGACACGTGCCTGCCCCCAGCCGAGGTCTGTTCCCCCAGGTGCCCCCATTCAAAAGTTGGAAAATAGACACTCGTCACGCATTTAAAAAAGTTGTTAAATTACACATTATGATTATTATAAACTGCCCCCTTGACCCCGCCCCCTTATCGACCCGTCAATGGTTTGAGATGCAGTTGCAATCGCGTGTTGAATTTGAATTTCAATAACATTAATTTACTAAATTTCATTAACATTCAATTAGTAAATTAAAAGTGAAGGCCTTTGGACTTGAACTGGCTCATTGAGTGGAAACACACGCAGTCGGCTTGTAAATAATATATGAGATGTTTCAGCTCTTGCTGAGAACAGACTATTGAATTTTAAGCGGTTTTTGTTCGGTATTGTTGTGCTTGTAACGGTAATTATCTCAAACAAAATGACAATAAAACTACCGGATATTAATATAAATCAGTTGTCACCGAGAGATATGAAATTAATAATTTTCTTTTTTGATGACAGACTAATGTTATCTTTAAACAGTCCAAACAGTACAGACACCTTTTATAAGCAGGGCTGGATCCAGGGTAGCTGAAATGAAAATGAGACATCGTACAGCAAAAAGGGGTGAAACTGCCTAAAAGAGGTCCACGTATATAAAGTAGGGTAAATTTATTGCAAGGTGATGAATGGACACTTGTCCTCTTTGCCTGCCTCTTTTATCCGCTGATCTTCCCCCGGCTCCCCCGATCTACCAATGATACTTAGGATTAGTTTTCATGAAGCCGCAAGCAAATGCATTTGTGCCTTTACGTGGTGTCTGATGAGGGCGTAAGGTTTAAAAGAGGCGGTGATTTCTTGAGACGACGAGAGGGATGGTATAAGAAGGACCCTAGCTAACCTAGTACCCCTACACGACTATGGACCTCTCCCGACTCCTCCGGGACCCCTAGATGCCCAGACTGACATTCCCAATTGATGTATGTAGGATTTTTAATTTGTTTATTTTCTCGTTGTTTTTCTGCCTACGTACACAAATGTACTGCCCACTTTTTCTTTATAGAATTCTAGAAGAAATCGTTAAGTGTTATACTTGGACGTGATGTATGTTTTGTAAAATAATAGAAATACACCAATGGCTTCCATGTCAGCGATACAATCGTTTTAAAATCATAGAAAACAGTTCACTCTTTGTAATAACACATTGAATTATTATTGCCTTGGAGTCCAGGTTAAAAACAAGTGTGCGTGCTTTCAATACGCGCGCGTATGATGCATATAAGTTATGAAGAGGATATATCCAGTGGTAAGATCATACCTCTCGTTCTATCTTCTTCATAAGTTATATGCATTTTTGTACGTAGGCAGAATTATACTTGCACAATAATTATTAAGTGATTAATGAAATTTTGAGAAATTTAAGAAGAAAATTTTAAAGTTTTATATTTGATTAATTAAATATCTATTTATATTTCTCAAATATTTTCAAAAGGTGGTGTAAATTATTAGTTGCTATTTCTTTTTCTTTCATTGAAAATGGCTAAATTGTTCATATAACGTATTATCGTAGCAATGAAGCAGGTGTTGCGGGTTCAAAATAAACATGACAAGTTGATTATGTCCAATGGACAATTCACCACAGGGTTAAGAGATGAATATGTTGTGCTAACTGAAAATAAGAAGTTTTAACCTGTCAGTTCCGGTCCATTGCAAACTCCTACTGGTATGGATTACAAGAGTCACTATTAAAAGGAAACGCCATTTAGCTAATGGCTTACTATTAGCGTTTCCCCTGCGGGTGGATTGTAAATAATATATTATGAGCTTTTAAATTCAGTGCGGTCAGCCTTGATATTGTACTAGTCACGATCAATATCGCACATCACAAGTATATAACAAATTTACTATTGACATTCATACACGACATCCAATCAGATTGATTATTACACACACGTGATTGGCAATCGTTTACAATTGGCGATGGATCAATTGCAGCCGCAACTATCCTTTCTTTTCATAGGATGGAAATGGAACTTTTCATACTTGTTCAAAATGATTTTTTAGTTTGTGAAAACTAAACCTTTTTAATAGCTTTGAATGCTATATAAAAATATGTTTGTCTGAAACCATTTTCTGGACTAATTTAGTGAACGTTATAAAGGCAGCTGCACGCTACAGTGTTTGTGACGTCATTGACGACCTGCGCTATTAATGAATAATTCATTGTGTCCAATTGCCATCCTACAATACAAAAGGTGTTGAGCTGGACACAGAAGACTACAATGAAAGCAATAGACACAGTATCATATCCCTTGTGACTTTTATTGGTTCAACATTGTCAATCATTGTTCATTTACCATGACAAGAGTCAATCAACAATCCAAGTTATCAACACCCATCAAGAAATCATCCAATGTTAATAACATAAGCAAATACCTTTCCATAACAACCTTGTATTTAAAAGGTGAAACATTGTGTAGTTCCCCTTCAGTAGAGTAGATTTACAGGGTAGACCAACACCAGACAAATAATGCAGTCATAACAGTGGATATTTCCAAGACTTAGGCCTACAAATATGTTATCATTTTTCAGGACTCAGCATGATGGTACTATAACAGGGCTAACAAGGTTAATGTCAACTATACTATCCTGATTGAGATATATACTACCCTGATTGAGATATATACTACCCTGATTGAGATATATACTTAATCTGATTGAAACCCTATACAATGTTTTCCCAATCAGGATACAATAAGGGACCAATTGAGAAACCCTTGGATGACAGCTAGGCCTGCTAAATAGGGCTGCCAAGCCTTATCTTGGTGGGCTATAGGCTTCCTGATTGAGGTACAGTCCTATCCTGATTGGGAGAATAGGGTCCTAATCAGGGTACAAGTATCTCCCAATCAAGGTACAAGTATCTCCCAATCAGGGTACAAGTATCTCCCAATCAGGGTATAAGTATCTCCCAATCAGGGTACAAGTATCTCCCAATCAGGGTACAAGTATCTCCCAATCAGGGTAGTACGGTTGCCGATGACTCCCGAGACTCAATGTGATTACAGGGTAGTATGTTTCTATATACCTGACCTTTGACTTCCATAATCA
Organism: Zoroaster sp. YZ-2022; assembly: GCA_029582265.1. Taxonomy (NCBI): domain Eukaryota; kingdom Metazoa; phylum Echinodermata; class Asteroidea; order Forcipulatida; family Zoroasteridae; genus Zoroaster; species Zoroaster sp. YZ-2022. The sequence continues at coordinate 60,634,365 of CM055817.1, forward strand.
ACAATGTTTGTAACACCACATCATATAATAGCAATGGAATATGTGAAATTTAAGTCCCAATCAATGCCTTATAAGGTTATTTGTTTTATAATTCAACCCGTGTACAGTGGCCAGGCTAAGAACATGTAGCCCCATGGGCAGGTTTTCATAAGTTTGGTATTTGAGGATACCATAGACTGGCCACACTGAGCAGGTGGCATGTTTACAATGTGTCCACTATAAGAGGTTTAACTGTAAGGTAATAAGCAGCTAATATTTTGCTTACTCGATGTTTTTGCATTTGTAATTCCATAGCACTACTGACTGTATAGTACAGAAAAAAGACACTAACTTTGCCTGATGATTGTTGCTAGCAAGTGAGTGATCCAATACACGTACACAGTGAAGGTATGAAGGTGCACACACACAGTGCCTAAATTTCCTGTTAACTGATGAAATATGCTTATATCTAGTAGATGATTTCTGCTTTTGTTAGCATAAAATATCTACTTACCAGTAAGTAGCGCTATGAAATTGGCCTCCACAAATTACTGTGCTTGGAATGGTTATTTGGTTATTGCTATGTTTTCATTTATCTCATATTTCTTGGGCTCTTTTCATTCATTTCTTTTTTCCAAACCATTTCCCACCAAATACAACTCTTCCGTGAAAAACAAGTTATAACCAAACAGCTTTGAATCAAATTTTAGTTCCCTTAGACGCAACACTCTCCAACCCCATCCTCCCACCCCCACCCCCACCGGAAAAAAAATAGAATAAAATTTCAAAACAAAATAACAAAAAGTACCAGAAAATTTAATCCAAAAAGAAAAATAAGGTGACTTAAGCATACTTCTTCAGTATTTAATATAATAACAAAATCCTGACTTTAAGGATGGCACGCCTAAAGTTTTAAAAACACCATAAAATGTTCCTTTCATTTTCTTCTTGGAGATTACCAAAACAGAATAATGTGCGGTTATTTTAGGAACGATAACTCAAGTTTTGAGACATATAATGTCTTTGGTACACAACTCTTGATATTTCATCACAGCTGTCACATCTTCATATGTCTTTATGTACTCGAGTACGTCTACATATATTTGTATGATCAAGACAGTAATATTTCAGAGTATTTTTTTTACTTTTAGGCATGCCATCCTTATGTCAAATGAGTCTTACTACTACAGGGTTACACCAGTCATAATCACTGCTACACAGTACTAGAATTCTGCAGACTATCCAGACATTATAGATTGCCAAGTACACTGAATGAGTACTTATTGTACCGAGTAAAATTGGTATCAATAACCATGATGCTGTAAACATAAGTATTCTCCAGTCATAATCACTGCTACACAGTACTAGAATTCTCCAGACTTTCCAGACATTATAGATTGTTAAGTACACTGAATGAGTACTTATTGTACTGAGTAAAATGGGTGTCAATAACCATGATGCTGTAAACATAAGTATTATCCAGTCATAATCACTGCTACACAGTATTGGAATTCTGCAGACTCTCCAGACATTATAGATTGTCAAGTACACTGAATGAGTACTTATTGTACTGAGTAAAATGGGTGTCAATAACCATGATGCTGTAAACATAAGTATTCTCCAGTCATAATCACTGCTACACAGTACTAGAATTCTGAAGACTCTCCAGACATTATAGATAGTCAAGTACACTGAATGAGTACTTATTGTACCGAGTAAAATTGGTATCAATAACCATGATGCTGTAAACATAAGTATTCTCCAGTCATAATCACTGCTACACAGTACTAGAATTCTGCAGACTCTCCAGACATTATAGATAGTCAAGTACACTGAATGAGTACTTATTGTACCGAGTAAAATTGGTATCAATAACCATGATGCTGTAAACATAAGTATTCTCCAGTCATAATCACTGCTACACAGTACTAGAATTCTGCAGACTCTCCAGACATGATATAGACTTGGTGAAACGGTAGCTTCGTACCCGTTTTTAAGCAATTTTTGCTGTAAAAAAATAAATGCTAAGCCTCGTCCAATAAAACACTGTTACGACTTTTTGATGATTGCTACCAGACCAAGCCTCAAAAGATCCCATGTTATTACAATAACTAAAGCTAAACAGCAACATAAAACAACCGCTGTACATGTTATTTCAATACAATGCACCAACAAAATAAGAATTAACGCAGAAAATACGTCTTCAGGAAGCACTCCAAAGTTTCCCAAGTTTCACCTATCTGAGGAAATATTTGTTTTGGGTTTGTGTTTTGGAACTTAAAGCTAAGATTTATGGTCAGTTTTCTTTCTTTGAACTTATCGCATTACATTGACTTCTAAACTCGGTGGCGTACCGGGGGCACGGGGGACGGGGGACGGGGACACATGCCTGCCCCTCAGCCGAGGTCTGTGCCTCCAGGTTCCCCCATTCACAATTTTGAAAATAGACACTCGTCACGCATTTTAAAAAGTCGTTAAATTACATATTATGATGATTATAAACTGCCCCCCTTGACCCCGCCCCCTTATCGACCCGTCAATGGTTTGCCATTGCAATCGCGTGTTAATTTGAATTTCACAATAACATTCAATTACTAAATTAAAAGTCAAGGCCTTGGCCTTTGAACACAGCTCATTAATTAAGTGGAAACACATGCAGTCGGCTTGTCAATTTTTATGAGAGGTTTCAACTCTTACTGAGAACAGACTATTAAATTTTAAGCGGTATTTATTCGGTAATGTTGTGCTTGTAACGGTTATTATCTCACACAAAATGACAATAAAACTACCGAATATTCATATAAATCATTTGTCACCGAGAGATTATGAAATCAATAAATTTGTTTTTGATGACAGACTAATATTATCTATAACAGTCCAAACAGTACATGTACTTTTTACAAGCAGGGATGGATCCAGGATAGCTAAAATGAAAATGAGATATCATACAGCAAAAAAGGGGTGAAACTGCCTTAAAAGAGGTCCACGTTTATAAAGTATAGGGTAAATATATTGCAAGGTGATGAATGGACACTTGTCCTCTTTGCCTGCCTCCTTTATCCGCCAATCTTCCCCCTGGTTCACCCGATCTGCCAATGATACTTAGTATTAGTTTTCATGAAGCCATAAGCAAATGCATTTGTGCCTTTACGTGGTGTCTGATGAGGGAGTAAGGTTTAAAAGTGGCGGTGATTTCTAGTGACGACGAGAGGGATGGTATAAGTAGGACCCCTAGCTAACCTAGTACCCTTACACGAATATGGACCTCTCCCGATCCCCCGGAACCACTAGATGCCCAGACTGACATTCCCAATTGATATATGTAGGATTTTTAATTTGTTTATTTTCTCGTTATTTTTCTGTCTACGTACACAAATGTACTGCCCACTTTTTCTTTATAGAATTCTAGAAGAAATATTTAAGTGTTATACTTGGACGTGATGTATGTTTTGTAAAACAATAGAAATACACCAATGGCTACCATGTCAGCGATACAATCGTTTTGAAATCATGGAAAACAGTTCAGTCTTTGTAATAACACATTGAATTATTATTGCCTTGGAGCCACAAGTTGAAAACAAGTGTGCGTGCTTTCAATACGCGTATGACGCATATAAGTTATGAAGAGAATAGATCCAGTGGTAAGATCATACCTCTCGCTCTATCTTTTTATAAGTTATATGCATTTGTGTCTGTCAAAGCAGAATTATACTTGCACAATAATGATTAAGCCATTAATTAAATTTAAGAAGAAAATTTCAAAGTTTTATATTAATTGATTAATTAAATATCTATTTATATTTCTCAAATATTTTCAAAACGTGGTGTAAATTATTAGTTGCTATTTCTTTTTCTTTCATTGAAAATGGCTAAATTGTTCATATAACGTATTATCGTAGCAATGAGGCAGGTGTTGCGGGTTCAAAATAAACATGACAATTTGATTATGTCCAATGGACAATTCACCACAGGGTTAAGAGATGAATATGTTGTGCTAGCTGGAAATAAGAAGTTTCAACCTGTCAGTTCCGGTCCATTGCAAACTCCTACTGGTATGGATTACAAGAGTCGCTATTAAAAGGAAACGCCATTTAGCTAATGGCTTACTATTAGCGTTTCCCCTGCGGATTGATTGTAAATAATATATTATGAGATTTTAAATTCAGTGCGGTCAGCCTTGATATTGTACTAGTCACGATCAATATCGCACATCACAAGTATATAACAAATGTACAATTGACATTCATACACGACATCCAATCAGATTGATTATTACACACACGTGATTGGAAATCGTTTACAATTGGCGATGGATCAATTGCAGCCGCAACTATCCTTTCTTTTCATAGGATGGCAATGGAACTTTTCATACTTGTTCAAAATGTTTTTGTTTTACTTTGTAAAAAAAAAACTTTTTAATAGCTTTGAATGCTATTAGTCTAATTTGCTAAAAATATGTTTGTCTGAAACCAATTTTTGGACTAATTTAGTGAACGTTATAAAGGCTGCTGCACGCTACAGTGTTTGTGACGCCATTGACGAACTGCGCTGTTAATGAATAATTCATTGTGTACAATTGCCATCATACAATAACAAAATGTGTTGAGCTGGACACACAAGACTGTAGAATGAAGACAATAAACACAGTATCATATTCCTTGTGACTTTTTTGGTTCAACATTGTCAATCATTGTCCATTTACCATGACAAGAGTCAACCAACAATCCAAGTTATCAATACCCATCAAGAAATTATCCAATGTTAATAACAAGCAAATACCTTTCCATAACAACCTAGCATTTAAAAGGGGAAACATTCTGTAGTTCCCTTTAGTAGGCTAGATTTACAGGGTAAACCAACACCAGACAAATAATGCAGTCATAACAGTATGATATCGGTGTTATATTTCCAAGACTTACAAATATTTAATCATTTTTCAGGACTCGGCATGATGGTACTATAACAGGGCTAACAAGGTTGATGTCAACTATACTATCCTGATTGAGATATATACTACCCTGATTGAGATATATACTTATCCTGATTGAAACCCTATACAATGTGTATCCAATCAGGATACAATAAGGGACCAATGAGAATCCCTTGGATGACAGCTACGCCTGCTAAAATAGGGCTGCCAAGCCTTACCATGGTGGGCTATCCTGGTGGGGTCGAGTAATATCTTCATTGGGAGAACAGGATCCTAATCAGGGTAGTATGGTTACCGATGACCATATGAACATTAGTTAAATGTTTCCTGATTGAGATGCAGTACTATCCCAATTGGGAGAATAGGGTCCTAATCAGGGTACAAGTATCTACCAATCAGGGTACAAGTATCTCCCAATCAGGGTACACCAGGGTACAAGTATCTCCCAATCAGGGTACAAGTATCTCCCAATCAGGGTACAAGTATCTCCCAATCAGGGTAGTACGGTTGCCAATGACCCCCAAGACTGTTAATGTGATAACAGGATAGCATGTTTCTATATACCTGACCTTTGACTTCCATAATCAACAATGTTGTAACACCACATCATATAATAGCAATGAAATATGTGAAATTTAAGTCCCAATCAATGCCTTATGAGGTTATTTGTTTTATAATTCAACCTGTGTACAGTAGCCAGGCTAAGAACATGTGGCCTCATGGGCAGGTTTTCATAGGATTTAGCATTTGAGGATACCATAGACTGGCCACACTGAGCAGGTGGCATGTTTACCATGTGTCCACTATAAGAGGTTTAACTGTATGGTAATAAGCAGCAAATTTTTTGCTTACTCGATGTATTTACATTTGTAATTTCATAGCACTACTGACTGTAAATATGCTTATATCTTGTAAATGATTTCTGCTTTTGTTAGCATAAAATATCTACTTACCGGTAAGTAGCGCTATGAAATTGGCCTCCACAAATTACTGTGCTTGGAATGGTTATTTGGTTATTGCTATGTTTTCGTTTATCTCATATTTCTTGGGCTCTTTTCATTCAATTCTTTTTTCCAAACCATTTCCCACCAAATATAACTCTTCCATAAAAAACAAGTTATAACCAAACAGCTTTGAATCAAATTTTAGTTCCCTTAGACGCAACCCACTCCAACCCCTTCCTCCCACTCGCTTCCAGCCCCCCCCCCCCCCCCCACCGGAAAAACAAATTAAATCTTAAACAAAATAAAATAAAAAGTACCTGAAAATTTCTTCCAATAAGAAATATAAGGTGACTTAAGCATACTGCTTCAGTATTTAATATAACAAAATCCTGACTTTAAGGATGGCACGCCTAAAGTTTTAAAAACACCATCAAATGTTCCTTACATTTTGTTTTTGGAGATTACCATAACAGAATAGTGTGCGGTTATTTTAGGAACAATAACTCAAGTTTTGAGACATAGAATGTCTTTGATTCACAACTCTTGATATTTCATCACAGCTGTCACATCTTCATATGTCTTTATGTACTCGAGTTCGTCTACATGTATTTGTATGATGAAGGCAGTAATATACTGAACAGCAAAAGAAACGCAAGTCCGAGGACAGCAAAAGAAACGCAAGTCCGAGGTCTTGTCAAGTTTTCAAACAGAAGACAAGCCATTTTGATTCTAATCACTCATTTAATGAAAAATGCTTTCAATTTGTGAGCTGAAAGTGACTGTTGAAATTGTTGCAGACTGTAGTAAATATTTTGTGTGGACCTCATGATGTTTGTTATAGACCTTTAGACATGAGACACCTCTAGTCTGCAGACTGTAGTAAACATTTTGTGTGGACCCCATGATGTTTGTTATAGACCTTTAGACATCAGACACCTCTAGTCTGCAGACTGTAGTAAACATTTTGTGTGGACCTCATGATGTTTGTTATAGACCTTTAGCATAGTGCAGCCATCTTGTTTTTCTTCCATTCAAATCAATGTAACCAAACCGAGGCTGGAAGGAAAATAGTCTGGCACCATTTGATGAAATGAAAATTAGAACTGTATGTCCTTGTGTATGCAGGAGATATGACCAAGATGGCCGCAGTGTGAAAAAAGGCCTATAGAAGTATTACACTGTACCTTCAATCATGACTGGTGTGACCCACTTTAACTTCTATCTTTTCACATCAACACCCTCCTCCTCAAACAAACAACTCTTTTTAAAATAAAGATCTCCTGAAATACAACAAATTTCATAGAGTTGATGGCTGAAATAGCTGCTTAGTAGAAATAATTGCTTAGTTTGATTTCATGGTACCCAGCCAAAGTGAAACAGGATGCATATTCCATTTGGCTGGTAGCCAGTTTCATGTTACTTACAGAATGTATTCGGTAAGCAAAATTTCCTGTGTAGTAATTCTATGAAATTGGCAGTAAATCCATTGCTGTAGTGTGTCAGATACTCTTTCAAGAAACCTCTGTACGTTTTGTACAAACCTGTTGTGTCAGTGATATCTAAAGCAGGAAATATGTGTAATCCTGTGGGGAAACCTTTCCACAAATGACAATCAGGGAATATAACGGCCATTTCAGATCTTGTTGCGATTGTTAAAATAACCCAAATATCTATAACTATTCCCTGCTGTAGATATCTTTGATGTCATACTACAGCAATGAATTAGACTCTACAAAGCAGTGTGTAAATGATCAATAATAGACAGAGTCATTGGATGGTCAAAGCACATATACACTAGGCAGTATCAAGACTAATTGGGTATAAACAAGGATCATGTATCCACCTGCTAATTCATTAACATTTCTGGGCAAAAATTTCTGGACTAAATATGATAACTCATAGTTAATAGGTTAAAATGTTCATGTTATGTTGTGAATATTTTATAAGGACAATTTAGTTAATTCTAAATGACAGTACTTTTTGTATTGACATATGAACACTTTGTTATGACTTTACAAACACGAAAATAAGATTTATAACTTTCCAAGCATTGAAATCAGCTTTTATAACTTTTCCAGGAATTAAACAACCTTTTGTAAACTTTTTCTATGGATGGAAACATTTGTCATGGCTATTCCATACCTAATGATTACATTTTTTGACCTTCCAAGATTTCTATGTGCCTTGTCCCAAGTCCCTTACAATGACTTGCATTACTGTTAATTCCACACTGCCCTGTTTTTTAACGCAATTTCAGACATCTGTAAATTACATCATTTTGTTGTTGTTGTTGTTATTGCTGTTTTTTGTTGTTTTTTTGAAAATACATTCATACAATCCAGTTATTTTATGCTAAGCACCTGTAAGAAATAAAAATCAGTAATCAAAACTTGGGACCATTTTAAGCTTCAGAAAATCACATTCCAAACAATTGTAAGATAATTAACCTCAGCCCTTAAAAAACAAAAACAAAATACTTTTTTAAAGTTTCATGTTTCTCATTACAAAGATCCATTTCAAAGGTTTATTTCAAGAACAAAGAGTTGCACATTTAAAAATAATATAATTTACAAATGTTTTGCTATGTGTTGGTGTACATGTATAGGGAAAGGACAACAGGTTGAACAAATAAAAACAAAACATGAAATCTGAAAGCAAATTCAAGCAGTAAACCAGTCTGTTTAGGGGCCGTTTCATATCATCATTTTTACAGTACAAGTGTGAAGGGGAAGGCATTAAACAAGTCTAGTCAAGTACATCTTCAAATGGTGATTGAAAAACCTGCTGTTCAGAATATAGACTAATACGTCGACCAGTTCACTGGGCGCCGCCATATATGCGGTGGTATACCTCCATGTACATTCTGAGTCAAGCGTTTGTTTTCTATGCAGTCGTGGCCGAGCGGTCTAGCTTACCGGACTCAAGTTCTGGTGTTAGCAGCAGAATGTGTGTTCGAATCCCGGCCGTGACACTTGTGTCCCTGAGCAAGACACTTAAGCATAATTGCTTCTCTCCACCTAGGGGTTAAATGGGTACATGTGAGGGCAGAGTTGGTTGATTACCCCTATATGCGCTGTAATGGCAGCAATTGAGCTGTATACTCCCCAGGGAGCTGAGATGGTTTCAGGAATGATTTATGAGCCTTATGAGCAGGGGTAATGATATAATGCGCCTTGAGCACCACTTAGTTGGTGGATACGTGCGCTATATAAGTCCACACATTATTATTATTATTATTAGTCCAGTGCTTCTTCAACCAATCAGTTCACTCTATTTAACGCTAGTGTACCACGTATTTTAATAATGCGTGTGACGCGTGCGTGTAGTGTGGTACCACTGCAGTAATGGCTGAAAACATTGGTTGACGGCTTAGTCTATCCGCTCAGTGCACATCGTAGCCCTCTAGTGGTGAATTTGCACCCAGTGTCTTGATGATAGCCACTTTTGCGTCGTGTGAGCGTTGTGCGTACACTTTATGTGCGTTTGTTATGGTACTAAGTGCGCGTGTATACTTCTGTCAGCCAATGATCGCTGGAGATATTCCGTGCGTACGCACATCAACTGCAAAATACACCAAACACAACACACTATCGCTGCCCTTTCGCCCACAGTGGTCTAACAACATGTGCCCTCAACAGCTCATGCACGGTGCGAATAGAGACAGCATTGTAAGAGTTGAAAAATGTTGAAAATACTAGTTTAGGTTGGGGCGTCTTCAAAAGTTGTACTCCATTTTTAAAAGCACCCTTAGCAAATGTTTCTACTGACCAGTTCTTTGAAAATATTCCGACATATACACCAACATATAGCAAATGATGGTGACTTCATAGTAATAGTTTGAAGTATTGGATACTGTACATGGAGTCACCAATGAATAACACATGAGAAAACAGAATACAGTGTATTATAAAACAGTACAAGGAAATGTTATGTTTTCAGTGATTGTTTTCAAGTGACCACCTATCCAACACGGCCACAGGACTGTCCAATGTGGACAGTATAACAGTCCTTGTGACAGTATAACAGTCCTTGTGAAATGAATAAAGGCATTGAAACCTGTTTACAGTGGCCCCCTGTTTACAGTGGCTTTATAAATATGAAAGTAATTTCCATTATGAAATGATAAACACTTGAGATTGGTCCTTTTATGGAGTGTCGTGGCCGAGCGGTCTAGCGCACCGAACTCAAGTTCTGGTGTTGCCAGCAGCAGGGTGTGGGTTCGAGCCCCGGTCGTGACACTTGTATCCTTGAGCAAGGTACTTAACCATAATTGCTTCGTCCTTCGGATGGGACGTAAAGCCGTAGGTCCCGTGTGTTGTATAATGCACGTAAAGTGGATTGTCGTGGCCGAGCGGTCTAGCGCACTGAACTCAAGTTCTGGTGTTGCCAGCAGCAGAGTGTGGGTTCGAGCCCCGGCCGTGACACCTGTGTCCTTGAGCAAGACACTTAACCATAATTGCTTCTCTCCACCCAGGGGTTAAATGGGTACCTGTGAAGGCAGAGATGGTTTGCTCTCTATGCGCTAGAAATGGCAGCAATTGAGCTGTATACTCCCCAGGGAGCTGAGATGGTTTCAGGAATGATTTATGAGCCTTATGAGCCTTATGAGCAGGGATAATAATATAATGCGCCTTGAGCGCCACTTAGTTGGTGGATACGTGCGCTATATAAATCTATACATTATTATTATTATTTTATGACACGCATTACCAAGCATTTTCACTGTATCCTTAATTGACTCAACAGTAAAAAGATAACGCCCTGTATTTGTGACCACACCCACAATATGTCATTTAAAATAATAATCGCATGTACTCCATTTTTAGATAGCTGTATAAGACAAACAAAACAAACAAAATTGTGGCCAATTTGACACAGAGCTGCTGAGGTGAAGAATGAGTTATTACACACCTAGCATTTGTTGTCCCCACCCATATGCAATGTACGGTCAATTTCATATAATATTGTGCCTGATGTCTAAATCAAAGATAATCCCATCTGTTCCCACATGAGGCACGTCAAAAGGTGGGGATTAGAACTTTCAAAATCCTAACCCATCTTAAGAAATTACAGAAAATCCCCAGGTCAGACCTAGGGCAGAGAGGAGAGGGATTGGGGATAACAAGAAATACAATTTCATTTACATAAAAATAAAACTAAGCGAAAAATACAGAACAGATACTTGTTACAAAACACTGCCTGAAAGTCCGTATCTTGTACTTGGATTTTTTATTTCATAGACAAATAGAACTTCATTCAAGAATGGTCAATTTTGGTTTAACTAATGCACTTCTCTATTGGAATCAAAATGAGGCTCTTGTCATATATAGTGTGGTGCCTTGCAAACTCATAGTGATTTATGATTAGCTGTCAGGTTACCAGACAAATATAGCCTCAATGTGATGAGGATCTATTAAAGCATGGATAAGACGACTCCCTGGCAAGCAATGATTGCTTTAAATTAAAAACAATAAAGTCATGGCAAATTGACCATGCATGTCTAGTTTACTTGCACGAGGTTGATGTCAACTTTACTATCCTCATACTATCCATTTTGATGTAATGGAAAAGTTCCTTGAGGGAAAATCGTTTTGCGTTCTACCTATGCTCCTAGGAGGACAAAATTCAAGGCATGTGAAGTGATCAGACAGTTTTAATTAGATCGGTAAATTAAAACACCACAAGATTTACATATGTATGTGTTAGGCCTCTGTTCTTAAAAATAAAGTTATTGATATTTGGGTTAAGTACGGTCGCCAGCTTGATTATCTTAAGGAATATGTCAGAATAACTGATATGATGGGTCTTATCACTAACCATTCTCAAATTCAACAAGATCTCTTGTCAACCGAATCCTTCCATCCTATAGGTGTAATAGACCTTTAATTAATAAACCGCAGTAATCTTTGCTTTCCTGTACACAAGTCTATGAGAATCAGAATGAGGCACATGTGCAACTGAACCAGTAGACAGGTTCCTTACAATGTGATGGATCCAATTATAACAATATCTCTACCGCCCGTAGATAGGGAACGTGACTATGGTAGACGTGTGTGAGGAACAAACAATACACAATGGGTAATTATTGTTCTGTTGGTGTAAAACGATAATGTAATACAGGGGTGGATCCTGGGTGTCGATAAAAGGGCGGGGTTACACTGCCAAACAAGGGGGCAAACAAATAACTTATGATAAATTGATGTTCAAAGGGTGCAATTCATCATTTTCATCGTCATGCGAGTAGATTTATACGCTATTACGTGCGTTCTTTCTCCCACACTGAATCCACCCCTCACTCATGAAACAATAACAACGATAGAGGGCGGACTATATACCTGTCAGAGACATCGTGTCTGGGAATAATATAGGTTTTCCCGTCCAATGTCAAAACTTTTTTGTTAATTTTCGTTCAGGAACATTCTAATTCACGCCGTTTTAGTGATCCAATCAATCCAGGGTTTCTTTTTATATACTGTTGTGTTTAATTTAATTTAATTGATTTCAAAACAATTATTATTTTGTCCATATCATACTGCATTTAGTTGACTTCAACTATGTCATACCGAAATTTAATGTTTCGCATCTTTTCGTGATTGATGCATTCAAATTAACAATCATCGATGCGCAAAGGATTTTGTAGAAGTTTGTTATTTTAGCTTTCGTTAATGGGCAATCAATTCTAACGCGGCCTTGGCAAATTTCAGCGAGTTTTTCCATGATTTTTGTTGTTGTGAGTTCGATAGTCACTAAGGCGTATTTGTTCGAAACTTCTGCTTTTGTTTCGCCATCCAATATCTGGATATTTATTCCTATGTAAATTTTTCTTGAAAGTAACGAACAAGAATCTGCTTATCCCTATGGCGTCATCTTGCATAACAGATTTGTTCCCCTTCACTGTGCGCGGACGGCTGGTACCAGCTATAACCACGGACAGACTGAGCAGAGTAATCTGTAGAAAACATCAAGCTTTAGTTTTTTTGCAATGTAATACAAAGAGAAACCGTGGAACTAAGGTATTTACATCTTTTCGTTAGGAAGTGCTTTCATTTATCGATATTTATTGGTAGTGCCATGGTCGAGCGGTTTAGTGCATCGGTTTTGTGTTCTGATGGCTGAGTCGTCAGAATGTGGGTTAAAATCCCGACCGCGACCGTGGTGCTTGTGTCCTTGGACAAGACACTTTACCATAATTTACTTCTCTCCATTCAGGAGTAAATGGGTACCTGTGAGGGCAGAGTTGGTTGTTGTGTTTGATTAGCCCATATGCGCCGAAATGGCAGCAATTGAGCTGTATAATCTCCAGGGAGCTGAGATGGTTTCAGGAATGATTTATGCGCCTGATGTGCAGGGGATAATAACGTACAGCGCTGTGAGAGCGCTTTAAAATGCCGCCATTATTATTATTATTATTAATATCGGCCTTACAGAGGTGACGATTAAGCGGCACTTCTGTTTTTTGTTTGTTTGTTATTTTTATTTTTTTTACAAAGTAATGAATAAGAAAGGATAGGCATATACGCTGTGCGTGAGTTGGAGTGACGAATAGGCGACCACGCGGCATTTGATTTGTACATAGTGACGAATAAGTTCAAGTCATCACTGTGCGCGGACGGCTGGTACCAGCTATAACCACGGACAGACTGAGCAGCGTAATCTGTAGAAAACATCAAGTTTTTAGTTTGTATTGCAATGTAACACAAAGAAAAAAACATGGATCTAAGGTATTTATATTTTTTCGTTGGGAATTGCATTCGTTTGTCGATACTTATTGGTAATATCGGCATTACAGAGTACGTACATGGGTGACAAATAAGCGCTGGCCGCACTTTTATTTATTACAAAGTAATAAACGCATACTCAAAGAAAGACACGTGATACAAAGAACATTAGGACAAAAACCTTTGTACATGTTATACTTCATCCCTTTAAATGCATCTGAACTCAAGAGGGCGCTCTTACATAAAGGCAGAATTGATCCTATCAAAACGGGTTTCCTGACGCCAAACACAGTCTGGGCTGTGTGTGCTCTGTATATAGCTTTCAAACATAAGCAATTATACAAATGAAACACAAACAATTGAAAACTAGATATAAGTTTTTGTCACAACAAAAACAAGGTGTTCGGTTGAAGTTAAAATGGTTACGTCATCAATTCGAAGTGTTGGAGAAGTCAAATGTTAACGTCTGTTGAAGTTCTCGCGAGAAGTTTATTTGAATACAATACAATACTGAATTTAGAAATTATTTTAATATTAAACTTTGACTTCCGGTTTGGACAGGAAGTAAGGTCAACTTGGGGTCACCTCTGTGTAAATACTTTTGACAATTAACAATCTGTACAATGGTACAAAAATGTCAATTTACCTCCTGTGGTTGTTGAGATATGATTTTTTTAAATATTAAACTTTCACTTCCGGTTTGGATAGGAAGTAAGGTCAAATTAGGGTATAAATATTTTTGACAATTAACGATCTGTATAATGGTACAAAATTTGTGAATTTACCTCTTGTGGTTGTTGAGATATGATTTTTGAAAATATTAAACTTTGACTTCCGGTTTGGACAGGAAGTAAGGTCAAATGGGGTCACCTTTGTGTAAATATTTTTCGACAATTAACAATCTGTATAATGGTACAAAAATTGTGAATTTACCTCTTGTGGTTGTTGAGATATGATTTTTTTAAATGTTAAACTTTGACTTCCGGTTTGGACAGGAAGTAAGGTCTAATTGGGGTCACCTTTGTGTAAATATTTTTCGACAATTAACAATCTGTATAATGGTACAAAAATTGTGAATTTACCTCTTGTGGTTGTTGAGATATGATTTTTTTTAATGTTAAACTTTGACTTCCGGTTTGGACAGGAAGTAAGGTCAAATTGGGGTCACCTTTGTGTAAATATTTTTCGACAATTAACAATCTGTATAATGGTACACAAATTGTGAATTTACCTCTTGTGGTTGTTGAGATATTTATTTTTTTAAATATTAAATTTTGACTTCCGGTTTGGACAGGAAGTATGGTCAAATTGGGGGTCACGTTTTTGTAAATATTTTTTCACAATTAACGATCTGTACAATGGTACAAAAATTGTGAATTTACCTCTTGTGGTTGTTGAGATATATTTTTTTTAAATGTTAAACTTTTACTTCCGGTTTGGACAGGAAGTAAGGTCAAATTGGGGTCATGTTTTTGTAAATATTTTTCGACAATTAACAATCTATACAATAGTGCAAAAAATGTCCATTTACCTGTTGTGGTTGTTGAGATATGATTTTTTTAAATATTAAACTTTGACTTCCGGTTTGGACAGGAAGTAAGGTCAAATCGGGGTCACTCACAACTGGAGTTTCATCTACTTGTTAAGTTCTAAGTACATGCCAAGTTTCAAGTTCATGTGAAGTTTGCAAGTATGTTTTTGTTTGCGGACAAGATGGGGGAGAAGAAGAAGAAGAAGAAGAAGTAAAAACAAAAAAACAAAAAACGAACAAAAACAAGAGGTGTTCGGGCATATACCCGAACACCTAATAAAAGCAAAATCCATCACATGTTTGTAGTTGTATTAGTGCAGTGTAAGTTTAACTGGAAATGATATCACATACCAGTGTGTATTTTTAGAACCAAACTTTCTCTATACAACTGTCATCAGACGAATTTTAAGTTAAAACCAAAGTTGTTGAGCTGTAATATTTCCAGACGGTTATTTAAGGACAAGATGTCAGAATGACTAATAAGATGGGGCTTATCCCTAACCATACTTAAATTCAACAAACACTTTAACATTATAATGGATCATATTGCCCACAGTAGTAAACAAAAGAAACAATTGTTCGAGCTGATAGATTTAGTTGCGACCAGCAACAGCAGGCTTAACACTTTTCTGACGTGGGATTTTTGTTGCATCCATATCAAGGCTTATATGAACCCAACATCAATTAGCCAAAACATCTTGAACAATTAAAAAATATTACTATTTCTTACACATCCATATCCGTTGTAAGCCTAATCTTTCCATCACATAGGTGCAGTAGGTTTTTAAGTATTACACCGCAGCCATCTTTGCTTTCCTGTACACAAGTCTATGAGAATCAGAATGAGGCACATGTACAACTGAACTAGTAGACAGGTTCCTCACAATGTGATGGTTCCAATCATAACGATACCGTCTGTAGATAGGGAACGTGACTATGGTAGACGTGTGTGAGGAACAAACAATACACAGTGGGCAATAATGGTTCCATTGGGTAAGGTCATTGTCATAATGTAATAATTGGCGCCCTCGCCGATGTGGCTCAGCCTATTGTACTGGATCTATCCGACCGTATCCGATGCCTGAATGGGTACCGTTAAAGCAAATCATTGGTAGCATTTCTAAGGTTTATAGCAGGCATTCAAAATGACAAACCCGCACCGTGAGGGGGGGGGGGCACTTCATCAGAACCATCACTTTTAAAAAGGACTTGGTCTCCCTACTTTTCAAACAAATTGGTCATGTAGCTTTGAGTGAAAGATTTTCTTAAATTATTAAATCCCAAAATCTCCAAATTATTTACAAATCTTTCAAACCGATATTTTTTAAATAAATTAATTAACATTTTCAGAAATTTCCTTCAAAACATCCAAAATGATTTCTAATTCCTCATAATTTCTTTACAATATTTTAATGTTTCAAACCCAAATGATTTGTTTTATTCAGGTGGAGGTGGGTTGGGTCATGGGGGAGGGTTAGGACAGGAAGATCCATTTAGGGGTGGCCATTGGAATGTTGAAAATTCTACAACAATGGGCAGGAGCATAAATCTTCATGAGGGATTTGGGTAGGCCTATAAATCCCGTAAAGATTTGACGGGGGATGACCAATATAATTATTCATCAATAGAGGGCGGCCTTTTCACCTGGATCACGGTCGTCTATTGTCTCTGCCTAGGTTAGGGAAGGGGTTAGGAAGTCACTGTGTATACCCTGTAGCTAGAGGAAGGGGAAATGCTCGCCAAGCCCCCTCGCCAAGAGATCGTGGCCGTAATCCAACACTGGTTTAACACTGCTGGTTCCAAATTGGGGCACGAAGGATATAATGATCAGACCATGTGGAAACACGTTGAAATTCCATTGGACTTTTTGAAGTGTGGCACTCTGGGATATATCAGCCAATACAAAACCATCGACATAATTTGACCTAACTTTGTTATCAAATCATTTCAGGTTTAAATATGTGAAAATTGGTAATTTTAAGCCATTTTCAATATTTACCAATAACTATGATAAAGGTAAGATTTTGAGTTCTCTTCTGTTTGATGTAAAAAAATGCATTCAACATTCAAATATTGAAATAGATTATAATTGCATGACAACATGATTTGAAAAAGAGATTGGAAAAGACAGTTTATAAAGGATACATGTTCTAAACTTGTTAGTAACTGGAGAGGGTCGTTTAAAGGGAACCCAGACTACGCGTACGTGTAGGTAAGTGAAAAGAATTTGTGTAAAATAAACAATTGCATCGATTAACCCCAATTAATATCTACAAGATCCATCCCATAGTAAATACACAGCATCCGTGGACATTTTCAACCTTAAGTGCTTAAATACAATAAATAATACGTTAATCGTAGATTCATTTTCAGTTATGAAAATATGGTACCCGATAATAGATATATGGAAATATTTTTAAACCCGCTGCACCACGTTTGACCGGGAATTGTTTACCTATCCATTGCATACGTTGTTGTGTGCCAACGTTGTAACGAAGGTTGAACCGTCGTCCGGTAAAACGTTGGCCTAACTGTTCGACGTTGGCCTAACGTCTTCGACATTGACCTAACGTCTTCGACGATGGCCCGATGGAAAAATAAACGTCAAGGCGACGTCAACTGCCGACGTTGGGCTGAAATCGCAAAATATTATGTTGTCCCAACGTGTTACTAATACGTCCATACAGACGTTGGACGTGCCGACGTTGGCCCAACAAATGCCGACGTTGTGGCAGGGTTGGCCCGACGTCGACAAACGATGGTCGACGTCTTTGATGTTGGCCGTTGAAACGGCTAACGTCAAGGCGACGTCAACTGCCAACTGTAAGTTCTTACGTTGGCCAACGTTATTAACGTATGCATGTGTTAGCTGGGTTGGTTACTGGTTTCTTCTTGATCCAGACCAGCTGCGAGTTCAGTACGTCATCGGTTGCTGGGATTTAATGATATTTGGTGGCAACGTGCGGTAGTTGTATTCGCGAGTTTTCTATGAAATTTTACGACAGGCAGCCAGGAACTGGTTTTAGTGGTTATTCGACCAACGGCGAGTACCATCAGGCAGCATACCTCGGCAGACGGAGGTTGGGCATTCTGGCTCCTCTGAGGAGGTGGGCCCAGCAGTGATCCCAGAAAAATAAGGGCTACGAAAGGCCAGTGAACCAGCCAGGGCAGACACCAGTGCGGACAGCAGCACCAGGGTTCCTGAGCTATTCATGTGGCCCAGGCATTACACAGCCACAGTGAAACAAACAGCACAGCAATCAGCGTTATCTGTGTCTGGGGACCGCAGCCAGCCTCACCGTGGCATCAATTATGGACAACCAGCTCCAGTTACTGGGGTCAGCCCGACAGGACAATGGCTTCGGCATTTCAACATGCTACATGGTTGGGTGAGTTGGTGAACATTCAGGGGCCAGGGTTGGGTGGTTCATCCATCACAGGGCCTACAGTTTCCTTTCGCATGGCATCTGGGGTTTCTGAAGATAACAGGGACTCATGGTTTACACAGGCCCGGGGGGTTATTATCTAACCACCAGGTTACATTTCGTTCTGACAATATCGCGGTGGTACGCAGTCAACGGTCAGTCTTCACAGTGCCCAGGCAATGCCTTATACGTTTGGGTTTTGGAATTCTTGAAGTTAAATATCGTTTTCAAAGCGATCCACATTCAGGTGTAAATATGTTATCGCCGACGCTCTTTCTCGTTTTCAGATGCAGCGTTTCACGCTGGCCCCCAGGCGGATCTAGTCGGTACTCCGTTGCCGACTCTTCCTGGTAGACGCCAGGAATTAGTAGGCTGTTATCATTAGCGTTTGCTCTGCTTACGCACAAGGTTTACACTTCTGGATGGTCAGCGTTTTGTCGTTTTTGCGGGCTCAAGGGCGCAGCACACACGCCAGTTGGGCACCCAGCACCGCGCTAGTTGGGCACCCAGCACGCGCCAGTTGGGCACCAGAGCGTTTATTGAGTTCATTGCTTGGCTTTCCTTGCGGCATTATTCCCCTCAACCATTGTTATATATGTGGCGGGTGTGGGTTGTCATTTTAAACTCAGTGAGAACCAGACCCAACAGATTACTTTAGAGTGCTTAAACTGCTGGAAGGGATTGCCGGTGCGGTGGTGCTAGACTGGATCAGCGATCCCAATTTCAGTTCATTTGCTGGCGAAAGGTGCCCACAGCGGCGCTGCCACTTGTTTGAAGTTGTTTCCCGAGCAATGGTACGGGCGGATGCTTTACAAGTTGGCGATATCCGCACTTTGGGTATCAACCAGGGTTCCTTACAGAGTAATAGCTTGTGTCCTTGCGCCGCGCGGGCGAAATCGCTTATGACCTCAAATAAATCTAATGGTCCGGGCTTTTGATGCCTCCCCACCGCAGCCACACGCGCTGAAAGGCTTTGGCCTGAGTTCGGCCCAAGATACATAGCATCTTGTTCTGCCACGGTGATGGGCTTACCTCTCACTCAATTCAAATTCAACAAGGTTTTGCAGGAGGTATTGTCATGTGTGGGGTTCAAATTGAACACTTCCGATTCCACTCATTTCGCATTGGGCGGCCTCCACAGCATTTTCGCTGGGGTCCCTGTTGAAGTCATAAAACGCATGGGTCGATAGCGTTCAGACGCTTTACGTCGTTATATTCGGCCATTTCCCTTCCCGGGTTTACTGGGGAATTAGTTAACTGTTTGTTTTTCATAGGTCCAACAGAGGTGTGGATTGTGAGTGATTCATTGGTGCGTTGGGCAACCCATCAGATGGCAATTCTGGTCCAAGTTCGTTGGAAGGGCAAAAGGGCGCACATCTCCACAAAATTCCTCAGTTGCTGAGGCATATGGCGGTAGGTCCCCCTCGGTTATTATTAATGTGCATATAGGGTCCAATGATTTGTGTGTTGTTGATTATTTTCGAGCTTCGGCAGGGTATTTATTGCATTGGTGATTGCTCATTGCAGGGAACAATTTCCAGCAGCCACACTTCAGCGTATGTTTTACTACGCCAATTGCAGTGTCCTTGGAGCGGTGCAGGCAGCAACCGGTTCGAGGAGCTGTACGAGTACCCTCAGTTTAGCTGGTTGGTTATGGCCACATACCGAAGGTTGAGTTCATCTCTCCTGACGGTAATGGGATCTTTCGTGCAAACCTGTACAGTTGCATTTTAACATTGCTTTGATTTTTCTCTGTCGGAAGCCCTGGTGGGGTCTGTTTCTCTTCCACATGGGTTGCGTTTTCCTCGCGGGTGGAAGCCTTTGGTTCGGAATAGAAATCATATCCCTCATCTTGTTTAAGGGCAGATTAATTCAATGGGTTGGTCCTATATTTCTTTAAATATATAAATCATTATTGGTAACATTAATGTTGAAATTATGGCTTTATGATCGTAGGCCCAGCGCCGTGATGTGCCGCACGTGCTATTACAGGCCTTACGGCCACCAATGTCCAGGGGAAATTAACACATTGTGTTGTTTAGTGTAGCTACTTAAAGGTTGGGTTTGTGGTAGCGCCGTGATCCAATGCCACATGGTTATTTCGAGCCATATCGCCGCAATGGCATAAAAATCAGCACATTATAATTGTATTATTAATAGCGCTGGGTAATTCCTCTCCGGGCTTATATCCGTCCGCATGTTCCAGCAATTGGGAGCAGTGTTATCATTGTTATCTTCTGAACTATTTGGGGAAGAAGTAATCTTATAATTTTAAGGAGTCTGATGACATTCCAAATGTTTAAGGGTTGTTATTAAATTCTGGTTTGATGTTAACCTGTTGTGATATAGCAACCGGCCGTTAGATGCTGGGGGGTGGTGCTCACGGGCATCACCTTTCGATGTAATCTGGTGAAGTATTACATCTCATTGTTCACCATGCCTACCGATGGGTAACTCATGTTTAATAATAATAAAATAATATAATTAATATATAATAACTATAATAAAATAATAAAATAATATCATATAATACAAATAATATACTATAAAATACACACATACATAGCATCAACTACCAATAATACACCATACATCAACAATACCATTATACACACATATCACCCAACACACACCACACCAATACCATAACACAAACAACACACCAATCAACCACATCACCACACTACCATTACACTAACACATACCATACACACACACACACCACACACCACACACCACACACCATTCACACATCCACACCACCACATGCACACACACCACCACACACACCACACACTGACACACAACCACACACACACACACACACAACAAACACTACCACACATCAACACCATACTACCACTACATACTACACTCACATCATACACCATGCACACTACACATCACACACACCACACACCACACACTCCCACATCACACACTAGCACACACCACCACACCACCACCACCACACCAGCCACCACCACCACACACCACACACATCTACACACACACATCACCACCACACCACCATCCGACCACACACATCACCACCACCCCACACGACCACACCACTACATTACCCACATCACACACATCATAATCAATACACACTAATCACAATTACATAATAATATACTATGATGCTTGATCACGCTGCAAAGGTTACATAAGCTTTAAAAATTGATGTAATCTACACATCACGAAACCACTTTAATAAAA
Source organism: Zoroaster sp. YZ-2022 (assembly GCA_029582265.1). Taxonomy (NCBI): domain Eukaryota; kingdom Metazoa; phylum Echinodermata; class Asteroidea; order Forcipulatida; family Zoroasteridae; genus Zoroaster; species Zoroaster sp. YZ-2022. Next base: position 60,656,114 of record CM055817.1, read on the forward strand.
ATACAACTACATACATAGAAAAAAATATAAAACGAACGACAACGTACAATTTTAAGAAGGATGAATTACATATAAATCAAAAAATCAGTACAATGACACAATCTAAATAAGATAAACTAAAAACCAGTACATGGAGCATTCAAAAAAGATTGACAGTTATTCGCTTAGGAAATGGGTCTCAAGACCTTCTTGAACGTAGTTGAGCAGTGTTCGTGTAGCTCAGGCGTTGTTCCACAGACTTGGCGATGCTTGAAAGCTCGTTCACCGTAAAAGCCAGTGGACCGTGAGGTGGAGAGCAGGAGGTTCGCCGATGATGATCGTAGTGACGCGAGGCCTATACTCTGCAGCAGATCTGCGATATAAACTGTGCCATTCCATGCAAACTCTGTAGGTCAAGATAAGGATCTTATATGCTGACGTTCGAGACTGGCAGCCAATGAAGTTACCAAAGTCGGTGAATATGTTGACAGCGTGGTGCGTGCAACAATCCGGGCAGCGTGTCTGACACGCTGAAGCTTCCGGTTTCGACTCGGAGGCCATACAAGAGAGAGTTACAGAAATCAAGCTCAGATGTAACAAAGGCGTGACGAGTTTGGGTACTATCATCATCAAGATATTGTCTAATTCGGCCAATACCAGAGTTAGTGCAGCAAATACGAACGACAGATGTTGACGGATCCGTCATGCAAGGTTGTGATCAATAACCCCAGGCCTTGCTGACTCATTAGGGTTTATTGGTTGGTGGTCACAATAAGTATGGAGGACTAGCAGGACTATGACATGATTTTGATTTTGAGCTGAACTTAGACGTCATGTGTAGTTCTGTTTTACGACCGTTTAGACACAGCTTGTTGGAAGCAGACCAAGAATGTACATCATCCATACATTTTTGTAATTTACGAACTGCATCATCTCTCTCCAGGATTGAAGTCGATATACAGTTGGGTATCATCTGCATAAACTGCGCATGGACATCATGCGAAATATCACGTCTTCCAGAGGCGCAGTGTACAACGCGAACAGCAGGGGACCCACCACGGAGCCCTGTGGTACCAGAGTTAAATATGACATCACATGAGCCTTGCCACGAATCGAAACGGTTTGCGATCGGTCCTGAGATAGGAGGAGAACCACTTTAGCACGTTCCGCTGATGCCATATCTTGTCTCAAGGCGCTGTAACAGAATGTGATGATCTATGATGTCAAAGGCGGATGAGTAGTCTCGTAAGACAAGCATGGCTTCTCTTTACGATCAAGGATACAGGAGATTGTTTGAATGTGCAGTGTAGCAGTTTCTGTACTGTGATTCTGGCGATATGCTGACTGCATAGCAGGTACAGGTCTTCATCCTGAAGATACTCATTGAGCTGATTTACAGCAACCTCTCGATAAGCTTAGCCGAGATAAGGTAGTTTTGATATAGGGCGGTAACTGGCAAAATCATCTACATTCAGCTTCACCGACTTGAGAAGAGGTTTAATGAAGGCGTGCTTCAAGCAACTTGAAATAAGCCACCTGTTAGAGAGCGATTATTATCATAGTTATGACAGGCAGAAGTTCATTCAACGATTCTCTGAAAACAGTAGATGGAAGAGATCTGTCTGGCAGGTTGGATGGGCGATGACCTGATTATAACACGGACTTCGTCCTCGCTTACTCACGAAAGGTACTCGAAAGTACTCGAGCAGGTGTCATGGCTGGCGCGTCTTGATGGACAGTAACAGGCGTGCTCGCTAGATGATCTCCCAGGCCACTCAACTTCTGCTGATAGAACCATGAAGGATTTGCTAAGTCGCCTGCATCACTATGATCAGGTAGCGACGGGTCCAAACTCTGCTTTGTCAGCTTGTTCACAACACGAACAAGATCATTTTTGTCAGCCTGTTTGATTTCAGTTGATGGTACGAAGATTTGGCATTGCTAAGCATGGCGTTGTAGAGATCACACTGTTCTTGGTAGTACTGTTTATGAACAGTAAGCCGAATGCATAGCAAGGCGTTCTGACGACGCTTTTCTCTTTAGCAGCATGGATAGACTCGGTGTACCAAGGGCATGGGTGGCGTAAATGATGTTCCGGCATACAAGGGGGACATGGTCATCAATGATGTCTTGAGACACTTGTACTGGTTGACAAGATTATCAGCTCCATCCGCAGGTTGTCGAAGGAGGGGATTCATTGATATTTTGACGAAGACTATCCATATATATAGCTTTTATGTTACGGCAATTGATTTGTTTTATAGTTGGGGTGGGCGGTAAATATCAAGCAGGACGTTTATGGCTCGATGATCAGATGGAAGATCTCCACAGGTGGATAATGAGTTGATCAAGCAGTAGTCCTTGCGAGAAATTAGGAGGTCAAGGGTGTGACCGTTGACATGGGTAGGGACACCTACATGCTGCTCAGATCATGAGTCTCCAATACCTGGCCAAAGTTCACGGCAAAGGGTCATCTTTCTGATCAACGTGAATATTAAAGTCACCTGTCAAAGCAAGCGTGATTGATCCATAGCAACTACATCAAGTAAAGCACTCCATTCATTCAAAACATCGTTGGTGTGAAACTGTTTTACGACTAGATGGGGTCTGTAACAACACACAAACGTAGTGAAGTTGAGGATGCGTAAGCTGTACATCCATGCACTCATAACGTGAAACTTGAGTTTCTTTGAGTTTAACTTGAATACCAAGTCGTACCATGATAGCAACCCCACCTGCTCGACCATTTAGTCGAGGTACGTGATGCAAACTAAAATTTGGCAAATGCCGCTTGAGGTCAGCAATAATACGATCATCAGGTCATCGCCTGTCAGCCAAGTTTCAGTAATTGCCAGAACGTCAAGTTTTGATGTATGACGAAATCACAAAGAGCAGCAGATTTCGATTTGGCTTTAATAGAGCGTATTCCACAAAGCAAAACGAAGTCGCGAGAGAGATTTGAGATTTAGTTGTAGAGATCTGTACCAGATTGCTGCTTCGAACACCACATTCAGCTTTCCGAAAGATTTAGACAGAGTACGGGGATAATTAGTGTTGTGATTCTCCGCTTTTATGGCACCAATTTCTGTATGTTCTATAAATCATTTCAAAATGGCGTTCATTCTTGTCCGTGAGTCACAAATCAAAGGTGTGGTGTTGAAGCAGTAAGCTGGATAAAGGATGTATTATACTATTAACAATCGAAGGCAGGTCCACATGTCATTGCAACAATGAAAGTCCCACAAAACCGTTCAAGCAGGTTGAACCATGCATGCATGTATAATGCAGTAGAAGTAGATACTTGTCCATGAAAAATTGTCACATAAATTGTCAATAATCAAAATTAAAACATGCCTGTATATGATCCAAGAACGTTCTTGAACTCCACATGAAACTAGAAGAACAAACAATTTATAAAAATTCCAAGAACACGGTAAAAACGTTGAGTTACTCAGAGCAAAACACAGTGCAGCAGGTCGTGATCAGCTACTGGTGGTCTGGGTATCACCCTTTAGTGTTTGCCTACTGGTGGTCATGGGTATATCTTTAGCTGTATACTTGGTGGTCATGGGTATCACCCTTATTGTTTGCCTACTGGTGGTCATGGGTATAATCTTTAGTTGTATATTTGGTGGTCATGGTAATACCTTTTATTGTTTACCTCCTGCGGTCATGGTATAACTTTCACTGTTTAGCTGTTAGCCATCTGCCTCCTTTAATGTTGGTGGTTTTTGAAGTTAATTGGTAAAACCGGTTTGCCCACTTTGTTATCCGGTGTGAAAGAAGGTTGAATTAAACTGGCTTGAAGCTGCGACATACACACACAACCCATTTTGTTTCCGTTCCCATTTTTTCTTGAGTATTAGTGTAATTATAACAATGCTGATGTTTAATTTTGTAGGTACGAGTGCAAACGCACTTCATTTCAAAGTGCATCTTGTAGAGGGCTTCCAAGGTGGAACGCATATCATGAACAACCAGCTCTAGACATGACAACTTCTAGTTCGCAACATTGACAGTTTGATACTGGCTGAAGGATTCAGCATTTGGGATCGGTTAGCAAATCAAATGTCAAGTTAAGTTTTCGATGGTGTAATGCTGCATTGTACAAATAATGTGCAAGATGGTAACTTACCATCAATGTTTGTCAACCAGCTGTAGTGTAAAGATTTGTGTATCACATTGAAAAGAATACCCTTTGAACACATTATGTTGATCTGTAATTTTTGTTACTTAAAACAGGTGAGCTTATTGGTGTGTAATACCTGCTGAGACAACCTGGGAATTAATCAACCCATTGGAGAAGCAAGATGTGGAGGATGCATCGTCACCTAAAGATGACATGGAGTATGTATGCAGACCAGGAGGAGGATGAAGATTCATAAATGAGACTGTGGTTCATTTGGATACTTACCATAATTACCTTTTT
>CM055817.1:60661021-60679870 GCA_029582265.1 Zoroaster sp. YZ-2022
GAAAAATTTGTAACTCATAGTTAATAGGTTAAAAATGTTCATGTTATGTTGTAATATTTTATAAGGACAATTTTAGTTAATTCCTGATGACGATGCTTTTTGTATTGACATATAAGACACTTTATTTATGACTTTACAAACACGAAAATAAGATTTATAACTCCAAAGCATTTGAAATCAGCTTATAACTTTTCCAGGAATTAAACAACCTTTTTGTAAACTTTTTCTGGATGGAAACATTTGTCATGGCTATTCCCATGCCTAACAATTCATTTTGACCTTCCAAGATTTCTATGTGCCTTGTCCTAGGAGTCCCCTTACAATGACTTGCGTGCTATTTAATTCACATTGTAGAGTTGAAAAATGTTGAAAATACTAGTTAGGTTTGGGGGCGTCTTCAAAAGTTGTACTCCATTTTAAAAAGCACCCTTAGCAAATGTTTCTGCAGCCAGTTCTTTGAAAATATTCCGACGCCACTGCCAACATATAGCAAATGATGGTGACTTCATAGTAATAGTTTGAAGTATTGGATACTGTACATGAAATCACCAATGAATAACACATGAGTAAACAGATTACAGTGTATTATAAAAACAGTACAAGGAAATGTTATGTTTTCCAGTGATTGTTTTTAAGTGACCACCTATCAACTACACAGGACTGTCAGTATGGACAGTAATGATCCTGTGAAAATGAATAAAGGCATTGAAACCTGTTTACAGTGGCCCCCTGTTTACAGTAACTTTATAAATGAAAGTAATTTCCATTATGAAATGATAAACGCGAGATTGGTCCTTTTTATGACGCATTACCAACATTTTCACTGTATCATAATTGACTCAACGGTAAAGATAACGCCTATTTGTGACCACACCCACAATATGTCATTTAAAATAAAAATCGCATGTACTCCATTTTAGATAATGTATAAGATAAAACAAAACAAACGTCAAAAAGGGTGAGATTAGAAGGTGGGGATTGAACTTTCAAAATCTAACCCATCTCTTAAGAAATTACAGAAAATCCCCAGGTCAGACCCTAGGGCAGAGAGAGGAGAGGATTGGGATAACAAGAAATAAAATTTCATTTACATAAAAATAAAAACTAAGCGAAAAATACAGAACAGATACTTGTTACAAACACTGCCTGAAAGTACGTATCTTGTACTTGGATTTTTATTTCATGAACAAATAGAACTTCATTCAAGAATGGTGTTTACTGGTTATACTATTTTCTCTATTGGAATCAAAATGAGGCTCTTGTCATATATAGTGTGGTGCCTTGCAAACTCATAGTGATTTATGATTAGCTGTCCAAGGTTTACCAGACCCAAATATAGCCTCAATGTGATGAGGATCTATTCGCATGGATAAGACGACTCCCTGGCGGCAATGATTGCTAGGTAAAACAATAAGTCATAGCAGAGTGTCATGCATGTCTAGTTTACTTGCACGAGGTTGATGTCAACTTTACTATCCTCATACTATCCATTTGATGTAATGGAAAAGTTCCCTTGAGGAAAATTTTTTGCGTCTACCTATATGCTCCTAGGAGGACAAATTCAAAGGCATGTGAAGTGATCAGACAGTTTAATTAGATCAGTAAATTAAAACACCACAAGATTTACATATGTATTTTGAAACTCTGTTCTTAAAAATAAAATTATTGATATTTGGAGTTAAAGTACGATTAACCAGCAATTATCTTAAAGGGAATATGTCAGAATAGCAGTATGATGGGTCTTATGCTAACCATTCTCCACAGTTCAACAAGATCTCTTGTCACAACCAGATCCTTCCATCCTATAGGTGTAATAGACCTTTAATTAACAAACCGCAGTAATCTTTGCTTTCCTGTACACAAGTCTATGAGAATCAGAATGAGGCACGTAACTGAACCAGTAGACAGGTTCCTTACAATGTGATGAATCCAATTATAACAATATCTCTACCGCCCGTAGATAGGAACGTGACTATAGTGAACGTGTGTGAGGAACAAACAATACACAAATGGGTATTATTGTTCCTGTTTGGTGTGAAACGATAATGTAATACAAGGGTTTGGATCCTGGGTGTCGATAAAAGGGCGGGGTTACTGCCAAACAAGGGCAAACAAATAACTTATGATAAATTGATGTTCAAAGGGTGCAATTCATCATTTTCATCGTCATGGCAGTGATTTGTACGCTATTGCATTGCGTTCTTTTCTCCCACTGAATCACCCTCACTCCTCATGAAACCCAATAACAACGATGAGGAGCGGACTATATACCATCAGAGACATCGTGTCTAAGGAATATGCCATAAGTTTTCCGTCCAATGCTCAAAAACTTTTGATAATTTTCGTTCAAGACATTCTAGTCACGCCGTTTAGTGATCCAATCAATCCCAGGTTTCTTTTATATACTGTTGTGTTTTAATTTAATTTAATTGATTTCAAAACAATTATTATTTTGTCCATATCATACATGCATTTGACTTCAACTATGTCATACCGAAATTTAATGTTTCTGTCATCTAGTATTGATGCATTCAAATTAACAATCATCGATGCGCAGGATTTTGGTTTGGTCTTTTCGCTTTTGGTTGATGGGCAATCAATTCTAACGCGCCAGCTAAATTCAGCGAGTTTTCCATGATTTTTTGTTTTGTGAGGTTCGATAGTCACTAAGGCGTATTTGTTCGAAACTTCTACTTTTGTTTCGCCATCCAATATCCTGGATATTTATTCCCTATGTAAAAATTTTTTCTTGAAAGTAACAGACAAGAATCTGCTTATCCCTATGGCGTCATCTTGCATAACAGATTTGTTTCCCCTTCACTGTGCGCGGACAGCTGAGTACCAGCTATAACCACGGACAGACTGAGCAGAGTAATCTACGAAAACATCAAGCTTTAGTTTTTGCAATGTAATACAAAGAGAAGTACGTGGAACTAAAGGTATTTACATCTTTTCATTAGGAAGTGCTTTCATTTATCGATATTTATTGGTAGTGCCATGGTCGGAGCGGTTTAGTGCATCGGTTTTGTGTTCTGATGGCTGAGTCGTCAGAATGTGGGTTAAATCCGACCGCAACCATTGGTGCTTGTGTCCTTGGACAAGACACTTTACCATAATTTACTTCTCTCCATTCAGGAGTAAAGGGGACCTGTGAGGCAGAGTTGGTTGTTGTGTTTAGTTAAGCCCATATGCGCCGAAATGGCAGCAATTGAGCTGTATAATCTCCAGGGAGCTGAGATGGTTTCAGGAAGGGTTTATGCGCCTGATGTGCAGGGGATAATAACGTACAGCGCTATTGAGAGCGCTTTAAAAAATGCCGCCATATTATTATATTATTATTATTTATTAATATCGGTCCACAGGAGGTAGACGATTAAGCGGCACTTCTGTTTTTTGTTTGTTTAATTTGTTATTTTATTATTTTTTATACAAAGAATGAATAAGAAAGGATAGGCATTATACGCTGTGCGTGAGCGTTGGAGTGATGAATAGGCGACCACGCGGCATTTGATTTGTACATAGTGACTTGAATAAGTTGCAAGTCATCACTGTGTGCGCGGACGGCTGGTACCAGCTATAAATCCACGGACAGACTGGAGCAGCGTAATCTGTAGAAAACATCAAGTTTTAGTTTGTATTGCAATGTAACACAAAGAAAAAAACATGGATCTAAGGTATTTATATTTTTTCGTTGGGAATTGCATTCGTTTGTCGATACTTATTGGTAATATCGGCATTACAGAGTACGTACATGGGTAGCAAATAAGCACAAGCGGCATTTCTGTTTTTTTACAAAGTGATGAATGAGAATAAGCGCTGGCCGCACTTTTATTTATTACAAAGTAATAAACGCATACTCAAAGAAAGATACGTGATACAAAGAACATTAGGACAAAAACCTTTGTACATGTTATACTTCATCCCTTTAAATGCATCTGAACTCAAGAGGGCGCTCTTACATAAAGGCAGGAATTGATCCTATCAAAACTGTAAGGTTTCCCTGACGTTAAACACAGTCTGGGCTGTGTGTACTCTGTATATAACTTTCAAACATAAGCAATTATACAAATGAAACACAAACAATTGAAAACTAGATATAAGTTTTTGTCACAACAAAACAAAAGGTGTTCGGTTGAAGTTAAAATAGACATGTCATCAATTCGAAGTGTTGAGAGAAGTCAAATGTTAACGTTCTGTTGGGAAAGTCTCACGAGAAGTTTATTTGAATACAATACAATACTGAATTTAGAAATTATTTTAATATTAAACTTTGACTTCCGGTTTTGGACAGGGAAGTAAGGTCAACTTGGGGTCACCCTCTGTGTAAATACTTTTGACAATTAACAATCTGTACAATGGTACAAAAATGTCAAATTTACCTCCTGTAGGTTGTTGAGATATGATTTTTTAAACATTAAACTTTCACTTCCGGTTTGGATAGAAGCAAGGTCAAATTAAGGTATAAATATTTTTGGACAATTAACAGATCTGTATAATGGTACAAAATTTGTGAATTTACCTCTTGTGGTTGTTGAGATATGATTTTTGAAATATTAAACTTTGACTTCAGGTTTGGACAGGAAAGTAAGGTCAAATTAGGGTCCACCTTGTGTAAATATCTTTCGACAATTAATCAATCTAATAATGGTACATGGTACAAAAATTGTGAATTTACCTCTTGTGGTTGTTGAGATATGATTTTTTTAAATGTTAAACATTGACTTCTGGTTTTGGACAGAAGTAAGGTCTAATTAGGGTCACCTTTGTGTAAATATTTTTCGACAATTAACAATCTGTATAAATGGCACAAAATTGTGAATTTACCTCTTGTGGTTGTTGAGATATGATTTTTTTAAATGTTAAACTTTGACTTCCGTTTGGACAGAATGAGTAAGGTCAAGTGTCACCTTTGTGTATAATATTTTCGACAATTAACAATCCTGTATAATGGTACACAAATTTGTGAATTTACCTCTTGTGGTTGTTAGAGATATTTATTTTTAAATATTAGAAATTTTGACTTCCGGGTTTCTGGACATGAGGAAGTAAGGTCAAATTGGGGTCACGATTTTTGTAGAATATTTTTTCACAATTAACGATCTGCACAATGGTACAAAAAATTGAATGAATTTACCTCTTATTAGTTGTTGGAGATATATTTTTTTTTTTAATGTTAAACTTTGACTTCCGGTTTGGGGTACAGGAAGTAAGGTCAAAATCAGTCATGTTTTTGTAAATATTTTTCGGACAATTAACAATCTATACAATAGTGCAAAATGTCCATTTACCTGTTGTGGTTGTTGAGATATGATTTTTTAAATATTAAAACTTTGACTCGGTTTTTGGACAGGAAGCTAAGGTTCAAATGGGGGTCACTCACAACTGGGAGTTTCATCTACTTGTTAGTTGCCCTAAGTACATGCCAAGTTTCTAAGTCTCATATGAAGTTTGCAAGTATGTTTTGTTTGCGGACACAAGATGGGGGAGAAGAAGAAGAAGCTAAAAAGGTAAAAACAAAACAAAACGAACAAAAACAGAGGTGTTTCGGGCATATACCCGAACACCTAATAAACAAAATCCATCACATGTTTCCAGTAGTTGTATTATGCAGTGTAAGTTTAACTGGAAATGATATCACATACCAGTGTGTATTTTTAGAACCAAACTTTCTATACAACTGTCATCAGACGAATTTAAGTTAAAACCCAAAGATTGTTGAGCTGTAATATTTCAGATTTGTTATTTTAAAGGACAAGATGTCACAATGACTAATAAGATGGGGAAACTTATCCTAACCATACTTAAATTCAACAAACACTTTAATATTATAATGGATCATATTACCACAGTAGTAAAAACAAAAAAACAATTGTTCGAGCTGATAGATTTAGTTGCGACCAGCAACAGGCAGGCTTAACACTTTTCTGACGTGTCGTGATTTTGTTGCATCCACTCAATCAAGGCTTATAGGAACCCAACATCAATTAGCCAAAACATCTTGAACAATTAAAAAATATTACTATTTACTATTTCATCATCCATATCCGTTGTAAAGCCTAATCTTTCCATCACATAGGTGCAGTAGGTTTTAAGTATTACACCGCAGTTTCATCTTTGCTTTCTCCGGCTGTACACACACAGTCTATGAGAATCAGAATGAGGCACATGTACAACTGAACTATGGTGAACAGGTTCCTCACAATGTGATGGTTCCAATCATAACGATACCGTCTGTAGATAGGGAACGTGACTATGTGGTAGACGTGTGTGAGGAATAAACAATACACAGTGGGCAATAATGGTTCCATTGGGTAGCGTCATTGTCATAATGTAATAATTGGCGCCCTCGCCGATGATGGCTCAGCCTATTGTACTGGATCTATCCGACCGTATCCGATGCCTGAATGGGTACCGTTAAAACAAATCATTGGTAGCATTTCTAAGGTTTATATAGGCAGGCATTCAAATGACAAACCGCAATCGCATGAGGGGGGGCACTCATCAAGAACCATCACTTTTAACAAGGACTTGGGTCTCCTACTTTTCAAACAAATTGGTCATGTAACTTTGGGTGAAAGATTTTCTTAAATTAATGATAAATCCCAAAATTTCCAAATTATTTACAAATCTTTCAAACCCATATTTTTAAATAAATTAATTAACATTTCAGAAATTTCAAACATCCATAAAATGATTTCTAATTCCTGGGTATACTCTTTACACTTCTACAATATTTTGTGTTTCAAACCCAAATGATTTGTTTTATTCAGGTGGGTGGTGGTTGGGTCATGGGGAGGGATTAGGACAGGAAGATCCATTTAGGGGGTGGCCATTGGAATGTTTGGAAAATTCTGCAACAATGGGCAGGGCATAAATCTTCATGAGGGGATTTGGGGTGAGCCTATAAATCCCGTAAAGATTTGACGGGGATGACCAATATAATTGATGATATTCATCGATAGAGGGGCGGCCTTTTCACCTGGATCACGGTCGTCTCTTGTCTCTGCCTAGGTTAGGGAAGAGGTTAGGAAGTCACTGTGTATACCCTGTAGCTAGAGGAAGGGGAAATGCTCGCCAGCCCCCGCCAAGAGATCGTGGCCGTAATCCAACACTGGTTTAACAATGCTGGTTCCAAATTGGGGCACGAAGGATATAATGATCAGACCATGTGGAAACACGTTGAAATTCCATTGGACTTTTGAAGTGTGGCAGACATGGGGGAGGGCGCTTTTCAGAATGGGTAAATCTTGTGTAACTGCAAGAGTTCACACCAATCTAAATAGCGCCCTCTTTTCATAGAGGAGACGGAGAGGAGGAAAGGGTGGGCGAGGGAGAGGGGAAAGTGGAGGAAATGCCGTGTAATCCGTGTAATCTGAAATATAAAGGGAAATAAATACCCCCAAAATGAGTAGCTAAGACGTAGGATGCCCTTGATATTTATTTGCAATCTGACATTTGATCCCTTCCTTCTCCACCCCGGAAGTCTCCCCTCCCTTCCTCTCAAACTCTACCCATCTAACTCCCCTTCATTCCCTTTCCTCTCCCTTTCCTCTCCCTTTCCCCTCCCTTTCCCCTCCTTCCCACCCCTCCCCATTCCTCTCCACCCACCCCACCTAACGCCTCTCCCTATTCAGCATCAATCGAAATTTTGTGAAAATGTATTCTGGTCCACTAAATTTTCGACTTAATACTAGAAATGAAAAAAAAAATTAAATTAAACAGTGTCCCTTTGTAATTTTATGTTAGATGTCCCTTCAATAATGTCAGAGAGAGGTTTAGTTATCTATAGTCTCTGTAAACCTCCTGTCGCCGTTTGTCCTGATCTGTCAGGTCATGTGGTCAAGTTTAGAAGACTTCGTTTATACACAAACTCAGAAATGAAAGAAACACATTTGTATTCGGTTTCCTATCACTCAGTTTATTGTAATTTGGATTCGAACCAGGTTTTTCAACAGTATTAATTTAATTGAGCTGCTATCCAACATTTTCGACATTTGAGTACTCAGCATTTTTCAGAGATAAAAAAATTTGCCAAACACGTCCATTATTCTCCTTTGAAAATGTCTGAAATTGTGGATGGCCTCTGACAGCTAATTAATAACATCAATATGCGTTATGTACAGGCAATTTTCTCTTTTAATTACAACGATTGTTTCTCAAAGATTGATATTCCCGTGCTCAAAAGTGAGTTTAACCTTGAAAATATATTTCAATTTTGAAATGCTGTTTTAGTTTGGTAATAAAAGATTAAGAATGGTTATACTAAAGTATTTAAAGCTGAATTTATGACATTACTGTCATAAATTACAATTAAGTATTATAATGGTTTTCTCATTTAAAATCCCATGTTTAACTTTAGTGACCATTATCACAACTTGATCATGGAATATATTAATATCTTTACATGACTTTAATTATAAAAAATTAAGTAAATTATAAACAATTCAAATCCATTGTCAACAACGACAGCTTAAATTCTGCAGACAGCTTATGTTTTGTTTTTTCATCAATCACAGCTTTTCCCCGTATGTACACTCACGTGAAGATCAGAGAACAAAAGAAAACACATCAATTGACGGGTGCTTTGCCAAGGACATTTTAAAAAGGATCTGAAGAATTCAACAATTGTAATTGTTGACAAAGAGACTAGGATATATGTAATATCTACAAATACATTCAAATATTCATTTAAAAGATTCAGTCAAAAGATTTCTAAGATGAAGATATGTTGACAGATATAATTTCACAACATTTTGCCCGAGTCACTGGCTAACAACATTACTGGCTACATAGAATGTAAAATAATTTTTGTATTATTACTCTTTATTTTGTTTTTGTATATATATATACATATTTTTTCGGCTTATCTTTTTTGTATGTTTGAATTTTGTACTTTTATGTATTTAGTTTAGTTTTTTTTTAGTAGTATTATGTATTAATTGTTAATAAGACCATGTAATAAATAATAAACTAGTGATGAGTCCTTTCAAATCGAAAAATTAGGGTCAGGTTGATTCATTTAGTATTTATTTATTTATTTTTCACCACATACAGCTACTAACGCTGCTGCTTTCTGTAATCCTGTTTGGGGAAGATTACCGTCCGGCTGAACTGGGATTATTTTACCATTTCATATCCATCGTGAATATGCGTTGGGAGTGAAGATGCAATGGTGGAACTATTTTCATTATTAGACAATTATTTAATCAATTATTGGATATAAAACATGATGACAGAAATCAAGTCAGGCCTAATCCATTAGGTTGAGCAAAGGACGATCACCTTAATTAATATTTTGTTGACATGGTCTGTTGTTGCTTACCACATTTTAGTATTAAACCTTTTTTCGGTGATAAGTAAAATCCACTAAAACAAAAGCTAAACACACCATTCATATATGATTTAAACCCGTAGACTAGTTTCAAAATATAAGGGATGGATGGCTTAAGCAGAAGTTGTATACAACACTATTAGTAATATGTCTATAAATGCAATCTACTTTATAAGAATGAAGAGATATTTATACAATAAAATAAATGTGAAAGTTTCAGTTTACTCTCGTTAACGAGAAAATAGTGAACATGTAATCAGATTTGTTTGCATGTATTCAAATATGAAAAATGGATCCATTGTAATAACATTTCTCGTTTTATGTAGAATCTCAGATTGAATAATTTCTCTAGATGTTTGGTACGAGCAAATAACTTCCACGTACGTAAAAGTTTTTAGATTATATTTTAGTAATCATGTGTAATCGGGTGTTATTTGCAAACGTGTACCCCTTACATTTGGGCAGATTTTTTTTCCAATGGAACCTTCGTACACATTTGGCACAATGATGTTTCAAAGTATATTTAGGTTTAACACCCGAGCAAGTGCAACATGTCTGGGCGGGGGTTCATTCTCAAATACAGATTCCCAGTCTACAGGCCGGTGTTTACGATACTAATATGATTACATTTACAAATATTATTGTGTCATTTTTCAGTGCAGTGCATACATTTTATAATTACAATTACATTCAGACAAACTTTCAAACACCAAATATATTTTTCTATACTGATTAAACATCAAAATGCACTTTAACTTTTCCCAGCGGCCAAGAAAAGCCAGTGCGGAATTTTACGAAAAACAACAAATGTCTTGTGTAATCGTTGAAAGGTCAAAGCCTTTTTTTCATGATTCCCTAGCTTTGAAAACTTCATTAAGTGAACTAACAAGACAAATATCTCAAGTTCATTCAGTGTTATGTTTCTGATGATATAATGTACCGTGATAGACATAAAATGCTTTCAATTCAGTCAAGAATAACTTCATATTTAAACATCTATCTCTTAATGTCCAAAGTGATTAGAACATTAGTTTTTTTTGGGGTTTTAAATATACTGTCCCAAATGATTCGCTATTTTACCGGCAAGTCCGGTACATTTGGTTATATTTTCCTATTTAGTAAGAAATGTATCAACTTTATTGTTAGTGACATTGTAAAACCACTGGACATTGTAAAAAAACCCATGTTGACAGTCTATCGTAGGTGCCATTATTTTTGAAGAGCTTAATGAATCAGCTGTATCAATGCATTCGATTCACTTAATTTCTCGTTATCCATATCCTCTTTATCAATTATATAAGCGTTGACCAAGGCTGTTATCGTACACGGTATTCCATCCCGTACCGATTTCTGTCAGAGAAATTCAGCATACACTGTGCATTTCATTTCACATATTATGTACATAACACATACATTGTACAGGACACGTACATGTACAGGACTTACGACCACATGTACATCTATCCAACGAAAGTGGTCATTGTCTGTATTTACATATTACTACATGTACACAGTGTGTATACATATGGATTCATGCAACTGTGGGGCAAAATTACGCGACCAAACCGTTCAGATGCGACTTGGTCAAGGCTATCAATTATTGTTAATCTCAAAATTTAATTCTTCCGAAATGGTGAAACAGTTTGTTGAGTCGTTATTTTTTGGTTGAAATATTAAAAATAAATAAATAAACTGAGCTTAGCTTTCAATATGAGGGTTTTTCTCAAAACTAAGACCAAAATATTAAGTGTTTCCATTTATAATTATAAAAAGCAAGGTGGGTATAAATGGATACCCTTTTCAGCTCCTGTTATTATTATTATTTATAATCAAATAATTAGGGCAAAAAAACACACTTTTTGCCTAAACGCAAAATATAAGGCCTATAATAACATATGTTTTATTTATTTATAATTATTTATAAATAAATGATAAAGGTATAGGCGTGATGTGTTTTAGTAATTGCCGGAGTAAACAGGAAACACATATATTTATGTTTTTGACTGCCAAATAAAGCTACTATTTTATATTCTGTTTTTCCAGTATGTTTCCAGTAGTGTTAATTGGTGTACTTACATGTCTGTTCACGCATTTTCTCATGCTGGATGTTTTGCGAGATCTTCCAGTTGTTATTCAGCTAAATACACAATGCCTTTGGTACTCTGATACTGCCCATCTGGTGTAATAACGACCATTTAAGTGACAGAGGTGACAGCTATTAAACCACCAGGCTCCTTCATATTTTTGTGCACAATTCTCCCCTGACGCATCATTGTCATTATCACTTTGTTGTGAAGTGCCTTCCCTTGGCCTTAGAGGCGTCTTACCAGCAGTGCTGCTCACATCGTATTCTGCCCACTCAATTCAGTGTGTAATTTTCACCAGTGATTTGGAAACTCCGTGTATTTTCGCGAATGCCGTATCGTCAATCCCAATCTGTTTGATCTATGCGGAGGTCCCATGTCCCGTGTGTGATTTATCATATGTCAGACTCACCAAGTTATCATTCCCTAACCATATGCTGCCCCTTAGAATGTCACCGAAGCCAGATTTATACTCACTCCGGTTACGATAAAAAGTCAATTTTGCCGTCCTGTCTGCGCTGAAACACAATCCATCCGCCGCCATCAATGTCCATGTCACAATAGACTTGGAGACCACGGCAGAATCCGTCTTGGTAGATCTTGTAGACACCACTTGACGTGCGGTAACCTGCCTCCATTAGTCTTTACCCTTTACAACTTCTGTAGCTTGACTCAATCCCAGGCAATGAGAAGAGAGGTGTATTTTCATTTTCATCGAAGTACACACTCTCTTGATCTTCAAACAAATGATTCAGGATACTCAGCCCTTGTGGAGTTGTTTTAACCTGCACAGTTTATTGCATTTATAAGTTAAATGACTTACAGTTCTTATCCATGTTACAGTCTCGTCCGCATATGACGTAATAAGGGTGCAGTTTTCTTGGCATACGTAAAGTTTTTGAGTGCTCGGTTATCTGCAGGAGAGATATGTTCGTTTGCAAGCCTCACCACATTACTGACTTCCCAAAGCTTACCGCTTGTGATATCAGTGGTATTATAAAGCACGAACATCATTTTTGAAATGGAGTACGCATCAAGAGTACTGCTGCGTCATCTTCAATGTATTGTTTGTATATGGGTGAAAACGTTTCAATGTAAATCCAATTAAATAAGTAGAACTATCAGTTTTTGCCTTCAATCAAGTATTTCAGGTATCATCGGTCGACCAACTGTTTGATTGAAACACGACTATACTACACACGGCGCAATGTAGAGAAATGTAACACAGCATCGACCGATGAGTGTTTATATTGCATGTTTGTGATCCAAAAGGATTGCATGCGTAATGCACTGATTGGTCAAAGGTATGAAGTCACTGATGAAAGGTGATTTACATGTATCACCTGGATTGGTTGTTACAGAAACTTGATGAAGCTCAGCTTTATCTGTTTTTGGTTTTCCTCAAAAAGATAAATTTATTCACTATTAGACAGTCCCAACCTGAAATTGTTTTAATGTTTCGAGGAAACAAGAAAAACAAATTTGCCTTTATGAATTAATGCCTATATATGAATTTGTTTAGCACATAAAATGTTTGGATGATGATTTTACCGAAATATTTATGAAATAAATTAAATAGCTAGTCCGGCGTAATTTCTCCTACTGCAGCATTAACACAATTCAACAACAGTATCAGTCTATCGCCTAATTTGCATATCCAATATTTTTGTGTATTGAAACCGTCCCCTCCCAAGGGCGAGAGACCAGTGGGTACGAGGTATACATAAACTACAGGAACATCCTGGGGACGATGTTGTCGTTCATCATACTGAACACTATTCAGCTCAACTTTCACGTACGTGACCAATTCAAAACTTAACTAGAGCTTAAGTGTTTGTTAGAACAAACACACGGTGTTCGAGTCCACTTCCGGTTCAATCAAATTTTCAACGATGATGTAAATATTATATTGTGCAAGGGTTTGTCATCTTTTATAATAACTATCAATTTCATATTCAAAAGACATATCAATTTTGCGTTGGGAGAATGTTTGAATTTTAACTTACTGTTTGGACAGGAAGTAAAGGTCAGACAATTAGTGGTTTGAAGGTCATATATGACCTCATGATTATGAAAAAATAACAAATTTGTCAACTTACATCAAATTTAAACTTATGAGATATGCGACCTTTTTAAAATTTGTAAAATCGTTACTTCAGTGCCACTAATTGGACCATTGGCAAAGCATGTTGCGATGAGTAGTCATTTCACAAGAATTACAAGCTATTAAATGTAAGGAATTCCAATTGTGTTTTGTTTTCCACAATATGTCATTTAGTTCTTGAGATATTTGCTGTTGAATCTTGAAAAGTTGTGAGATTTAAGCAATAAATTGAGAAATTAACAAAGTGTGACTTAGGAACACTGTTTTTTTTTAAATATGACACTAGCCCAACACATACTTTTCAAAAACCATGCTAGATGATAAATCAACATTAAAAATCACTCATATGAAAATAGTTTGCCAGGGTTGTAGGCAGCTGATCAACCTATTCAACATTATTATGGGCATAAAGTCACAAAGTTTATTTTAGCGTAAGAGGGGACTACATGTATAGTAACTGGATTAAGAAATTGGCTGGGGGTTGCTTGTATGATATATCAGCTAATTAGCTTTCATTAGAAACACAGCTTATAACTACTACATGATAAAGTTGGAAGAAAGCTTGCATCGTGCTTTCATCTTCCACCCCCACACAAGTAAGTAAATAATTCCAATTCAAACAAAATTAAATGTAATTACATATCCACTGGATCAAATTTGATAATTGCTTGCCCTTTTCATTTTATGCGAAAAAACCTTTTCAATTCCTAGATTTAATGAAACCAACATTGGTATAAGCCAATCTTGTATACAAATTTATTTAATTGATGGACTGCATGTTTTTATACTGAGAGTGATCTTTATTTATAATATACTTCACTTTCAGGTCAAGTTTATAAAAAAATATAATGATAAATTGACAGCCATGATAGTGACACTCGTAATCAAGCATCTCCTTATTGTGACATGCTTATAAATTGTCTCTTTTGTTTTCACCTAATCTGCAAATAATTACAAAATAATTTATAACATTTTGAAAAACAAATTCTACATTGATTTTACATTTTTCACACAGGTTGTACTACATGATTGGCAAAATGTCTGTCCATACAGATTTACAACAAATATAAAGATCAGGATGCCTTTTTTGTATAAATTGTTAGACACACTGAAATAATCAAAAGAGTTGTAAGGGTGTTTGTAAATTGGGTTAATAAAACACACAAATACATATTTATTTTAACTGTCTGTTGGGTTTCATGACTTGACTTTTGTGGTTCCCATTTTCCCTCCCCACAATCAATTGAAACCACTGAGTTGACCTGTTAACCTACTTGTAACCAATCTAGAAATGAGTGTACATGGTCTTACATGCAACAAGTGAAATGACTTGTGCAAATGAACCCAACCATGATCCTTTAAGGACAAGAAACAGAAACAATCTGTATTTAAAATAAATGTATGACTCAGAATGGGTGACATTCAGGGTTGTCACTGGAATTGGTAATTTTGAATAAATGGTCGTTTCTCCCCAAGTTCTTTTAGTGATGGCATGTACTGCCACTGGTGATGAACCAAACATTTGTTTTCTAAAAATTCCTTGGTTCTATCATTGCGGTATAACTATAGAATCCAAAGAACTAGGGAAGGAGGCAAGAAGCAACACAGGCATAAGGGGGCCCCTTATACTCAGTGCGTTTTAACGGTGATCTGGCAAAAAGGCCCAAGGCTGCACACAATTCATGCACGAAGATTGGGGTTATGTTACTGTTTATATAGGCTCTGTCCGCCAGGGATTCAATGTCGGCAATATACTTTTTACTAGATCACCAACAGATATTGCTTAATAACCACATTTTGTGAGGATGTTTGGGTCCAAAGTCAAAAATATAATAAGAATTCCTCAGTACTAATTTTGTTCTAACATGTTAAAGAGAAATTCCTAAAAGACCTAGATATGTCTTTGAGTGTCCTAAAATCAATTCTCTTGAGGGTAAAGACTGCCACAGATAGGATAAGTCCATATAAAATAATTTTGAATCATACACATCCTCCTTGATGAATGGATAAACTTCAAATGCTGGCCATTGGATCAAACAAAGTTACACAGACTTCCGGGATGCACCTTGTAGCAGTAGCACAAATGGATACCGATGATCTGAAATATAAACCACCATGTAAAAACAATATTAAATGTTTTCAAAGAGGACGAAGAATAACGGGTCATGCTAACAAAACAAACATAACTTAGAATGCCCTCATATGTTATTATCAGGATGATGATTGATGTAACTTCAGAAAATCCATGCAACTTAGAAAATGATCCTTCAGAACAATGCCTTTGCTAGGTTTTTACAATGGAATAGAAAGTTTAACGTGACGTCTTTTCCTTCCATGATGTGACTGTTTCATTATCTCAATAAATGTGCTGATATATTTTCTGGACCACTTAGTGAGAAAAATTTAAAGTGCTAGTATCAAGTAAACTGTAATGCATCCATCACCACACAAGACATAAGCACTACTAGTATTATGAGGAACTATAGACACTATAGTGTAGCTAAATTAACCGGATGTCAACCCGTACACATGCCAGTAAATTATTCAGTAATAAAAATTATTTTACGGGGTCGAGTTGACCAAAATGATATGAGTTGGGTATAGTACGAGTTGGCACGTATACGAGTTGACTTGTTTTCACCGGGAAAGAATGCTAAACATTGTGGATAAAAATTGGCAAGAATTGCTTTTTGGAAAATAAAAATCACAATCTTCAATGTAGCCAGGTGGGGGCATGTGGAAGTGGACTCATGGGCAGTCAGGAGGAATGCAACCATCCACACACACACACACAATAATATTTCACAATAATTGTACCAGGATTTATTGGTTACCTTGGGCCAGGTTTTAGATGCTTTCAGGCTGTTGAACTGATTCTCACTGATGCCAGCCATTGCATCTAATTCCAAATTTATCAAGCATACTGGAGAGCTAAAATACAAAAAATATAAATACATGTTCAAATGATTCTGTGAAAAAAAAATTTAAATTTTGAATGGGGGAAAGGCCCAACATGTATTACTCCAGTAAGAGAATGCCTCTATAATTGGTGTACACATGTTGTCCACCAACACACCTTCCATGTTTATTTTCCAATTAAAACTCATATTAACTCATCCCTCTGCAGCTTTTTCTTCATTTGTTAGTTTTCTTTTTTTATGCAGGCTCTTTTCATCTTTTTTTTTTTTTATGTTATAAGACCTGACCTTTCTTTAAAGCATATAGAGGGACAGACTTTATGTTAATAACAATAAACAACAAATGTAACCTAGCTCAGAAAACAGGTGCCCCTAATGCAATTTTGTGGCTACAACTAGCAGACTAATCAAGTAAAGCATCTCTTTAGGTTGAGTTAGGGGATATTTTGCTGACACGAAGAACATGGGGTCAGAAGAAAAACAAAAAGTGTATATATTTTGGTTTGTAACGATATGTACTTACATTATATGAGGGGAATCTCTTTTTACTTTGACTGCATAGTTTTAAAAAATTTCTGGACAATAATCTTCCCTTCGTCTTATCCTTGGGTTTAAAATACCAAACTTAAAAAATTTGGGGGCAAAAAAAAGAAAAATAGACTCAGTATAGTTTTTGAATCATGAAAAATCAGTAACAGTTTCGTCCTCACGAACCTCCATTGGATTGTGCATGCAATAATTATGTTTGATAGGCCTACTTTACAAAAACCCTTCTAGGCCTCCCCAAATAATGTCTCCCCCCTTTAAAAACAATTTTATTTTCCTCTTCTCAAAAAATTTTATTTTCTTTTTTTGCTTTGGAGTTAATAAGAACGAAAATTCCTCAGTATTTTTTATGTAAACGGGAAAAAAAAGGGGCCCCTGAAATGTTTTGCTTGGGAAAATACGGTCACTGATACCAATGTGATTGGGGTTTCCTCAAGGGGGCCCCAAAGTAAAAACCGCTAGTCCTCATTGCCATGGTTGCGAAATGCCCCAAAAGGCAATTCCAACAATCTCATTGCCAGCAATTTTTGCCTAAAATTTCCCCAAATTCCCCGTGTAAAAGGCCTTTACGTTGTGGCCAATATAAAATCCATTTTCTGTGTGTACGTATTCCACGCGATATCTATTCTACATACAGAATAGTAATTCAATATTGTTTCCCCTTCCCTTTCCGGGTTTTAGGAAGGAAGGTCAATTGGGGGCGTCTGAAAACGAAATTGACGTTCAAGATCTTTAAGATAATAAAAAAATTAAAAAATCTTCTATGGTTCGAATATGATGTTTGAAATTTTTAAACCTTCCCGTTTTGACCCGGGAAGGAAAAGGGCGATTGGATCCCCTTAAAAAAAAAAATTCATAAATTTAAGATCTTTCAGACATAAAAAATTGTGAAAAAATCTTTTTTGGTTCTGAGATATGATTTTTTAAATATTAAACTTTGATTTGGGGTATTCGAACCTGTGCAATCGCGTCCAAAAAACGTTTCGTCTGTTATATTTTTGTTTATGTGTTAAGTTTGAAGGCTGTATTGCCAAAGGATGCCTTTTTTTCCCCACAGATCCCCCTGAGAAGGAAATAAAAAAAAAAAAAAAAAATACAAAAAAAATGGTGTTCCCGGGTCTAACACCTAATTTCTATGACATTATTTGGGGGTTCGACTACGGCGCGAAAACCCCCCTTTTTTTTTTTTTTTGGTGTTTTGGGGTTTGGGGCCCCAAAAACCCCCTTTATTCGTTTTTTTTTTCTTCTTTTTTAAAAATTATCCAAGACAAAAACATTTGAGGGGTTTTCAGAACCTTCCACATGGGTTGACATAATGTTTTTATGTCAAATTTTGGCGTCTGGGGGTTCGATTCGTTCCCAAAGTTTAAAATTTTTTTTTAAAACAAACTCGAACCCTCCCCCAAGTTTTACATACCAAAAATTTTTTTTTTGGGTTTTTCGTACAAGGCCCAAATCAAACCTTTCCCTTCCCGGGCGGCGGGGTTGAAAATTTTAAAATTCAAAATCATATCATGAACAAAAAAAAATTTTCCCAAACTTTTCTTGCCGAAATATGTCAATTTTTTCCAAAAGCGAAATTTACCTCTCCTTCGGGCAAAAAAAGTTTTAAACGCAACTATTCAGGCAAACCCAAACCGTTCTCTTACACACAGACATTCGGCCTTTTTTGTGTTATCTTATCTAAAAATAGAATAGTTCGAGTTTACGAAACCCTTTTGGGGGATGCCTGCCATGCTCCCCGGGTAGTCCCTGCCAAAAAAAATGGCTTCCCAGTGTCGGGGCCCTCTGCGAAAATCTTGGGGAAAATCTATTTAAAAATAATTTTCACATGGGAAACCAAATTTTTTCATTTTGGGAAAAGAG
>CM055817.1:60680370-60701024 GCA_029582265.1 Zoroaster sp. YZ-2022
GATCTACAACTGTACGGCAGTCCGTTGTTGTATATGCGCGTGCACACCAAAGATGTAGGGTCGCACTGGCATAACAAATCGACGCATGCGTAGTGGTTACAACCCATGCTTTCAGTGGAGATTCAATGAAATCCCCCAAGACCAAAGTGATGGTTGATGGCGGTTCCCGTGTGATAGCGCGGTTCGTGTAATTGTAGCGGTTCTCGATTGTAGCGTTCGGGATTGTGTAGCGTGTTCTTGATTGTAGCGGTTCGTGCACATGTATGACAGCGGTTCGTGTCAGTGTTGTCGTATGTGGCAGGCGGTAACGGATCGCGTATCAAAAATATAGTAAACACAGTAAACCTTGATTGATACCAAGTAAACACCTTAGCTGCAGCATGATACCTCTAGTAAACCTTTTATTTGGATACCAAGCTCGAACACCTTAGCCAGCATGATACCTCTAGTAAACCTTTTGTTTGGATACCAAGTAAACACCTTAGCCAGGCATGATACCCTCTAGTAACTACCTTTTATTTGGATGCAAGTAACACCTTAGCCAACATGATACCTCTAGTAAACCTTTATTTGGATACCAAGTAAACACAACAGCCAACATGATACCTCTAGTAAACCTTTTGTTTGGATACCGCGTAAACACCTTAGCCAGCATGATAATTTAGTAAACCTTGTTTGGATACCAAGTAAACACCTTAGCCAGCATGATACCTCTAGTAACCTTTATTTGACAAGTAAACACCTTTAGCCAGCATGTAGATAATTTTATAAAACCTTTATTTGGATACCAAGTAAACACCTTAGCCAGCATGATACCTCTAGTAAACCTTTTTGTTTGGATGGCTACCAAGTAAACACCTTAGCCAGCATTATACCCTCTAGTAAACCTTTTTGTTTGGATACCAAGTAAACACCTTAGCCAGCATAGATACCTCTAGTAAACCCTTTTTGTTTTGGATACCAAGCACAATTTGCATATTTGATTTTATTTTAATTCAAGCTTGATGCTCCTTTCCTTTTCTTTTCCGAATAACTGGATACGGTTGCGGGGTTGTAAACGTATCACCAATTCTATGTTTCATCCATTTGGAAATGTTCCCACTCCTCTAAAATAATAATTATAATAAAGAAATAGATAAATTTGAGTTCCACTTTTTTTAAGTGTAAAGTTTCTAATAAATCTTCTTGATTAAAGTTAACTTTACATAATTATTTCTCAATCATCAGCAGATAATAAATGTCAAAATATTCAAGTTTGTAAGATGTATATATCTCTTTATTGCCATGCATCTTAAATAGGCTTGGCTGTGTTTTTTTAATTTTATTTTTTGGGTTTCCGAGAAGTCACCAGAACATATTTTTGAACCAAACGTAACCCAAAGGATTTTTACTTTTACCAAACTACTACCATTTAAAAAAAAAGAACACCAATTATATTTCGAACTATTTCATTTTCATAGCAAAAGTCATTGCTGGTTTGAGTGCCGGATTAAGAAATTTCTCCGCCAGAGCGGGGCGATATATCCCAACTATCGAGGCTTACTTTCACTGGTCCACGGCCACTGAGAAACGATCCTGCCCCGATTTCGAGTCATGTCATGACGGGGAAACGATCATTTAATTTTCATTTAATAAGCATGCAATCTTGTATCATACAATTAAACAGAATGTGCACCAGTTTACAAATACTCACAAACAACATGTCAAATTCCTGCCCTGAGCTTTTGGCATGGCATATTCCCATTCAAGCTTCAATCTAGAGGAATTGAATGATGGATGTGCTTCACTGTGCCCAAATTACGAATGTAATTAAAGTGGCAATAAGTGTGTCCAAAACGCAAACCCATGGGTCTTTCATTGTTCAATGTGTTTCTATTAAACCTGTTTCTATCAGGATTAAACCCTCTCACTTTACAAAACAGGAAATCTTCTATTCAAATCCAATTATGTGTTGCCTGATATTCCACTACGGATTTCTCTTATCCACGCATGACTGCCAAATTCCAAATCCCTTTCAGTGTTTACCAAGTAACACCTCAGCCAGCATAATACCTCTCATAATCCTTTGATCAAACAATGGATTTAATACCTTATCTATGGTGGCCCTGTAGCGACAAACAAGACCTAAATATTGACGTCAAGTTTCATGGAAAATTTCGCGAGTTTTCTCCAAGTTGCGAAATTTGACGTCAAGTTTTATGTCTGCGACTTTCCCCTGGTCGCGAAATTTGACGTCAAATTTCATTTCTGCGACCTCACCTCATGGCCCATAAGGGACACTAAAGACTGTCTGCGACTTTTCCCCGGTCGCGAAATTTGCCGTGAATATTTTTCCAGTAAGCTAGACCGTGAAATTTGACATCAAATTTCGCGACAGGGGAAAAATCGCAGACATGAAATCTGACGTCAAATTTTGCGACCGGGGGAAAGTCGATAAATCTTCCATGAATATTGACGTCAGTATTTAAGTCTTTGGTGTCCTTTCAGGGCCATTGAAGGTTAAGTCGCAGACATAACATTTCACGTCAAATTTCGCGACTTTGGGGAAAAACTCGGTCGTAGACATGACATTTTACGTCAACAAGTCGTGAAATTTTCCATAAAATTTGACGTCAATATTTAGGTCTTGTGTCCCCTCCAGGGCCACAATACTTATCCAAACACACTACTAGGCTTTTGTCAGAAAAAACAATATTGATATCTCTTGTCAGGTTTTCTGTTTATCAACTGATGTAATGGTTGCCCTTAGTAACTGGATCGCTTTATAGCATTTTGATTGTATTATATAATTCACATCACCTGTTGAATGGATTGTTATTATTACTGGCAAAGTCATCAATAAGCAAACTATTGCGCTCCAAGAAGCTCCATTACTGGAATTTAAAATGAATTATTTACATTATGTACTGCTGGTGATGTGAAGACCATTATGGCTACAAGGAAACTGTATCTCATGTAGACGTTAAGGCCTACAGTATGCTGTATACCGGTATCATGAAAGCTGAAATGATTTATAGCAAGATCTAAATTTATACTATTCACCCAAATTATGTTTCCTGTTTGACCTGAAAACCATTATGACTGCAATTAAATGAACTGCATAAATTATGCACACGTATTCAGATTGCTATAAATTCTGTAAGGCTTCATGATGTCGAGAAGATTGGCAAGGAACTAAATTTAATTCAGTCCAACGGCAGCAGATTGATTTTGAAAGCGGGGCCTAATCCAATCCAACGATGAACACTGGAACTTTACACTGAAAGACTAGAAACTAGAAATTTTACACTTAAAAAAGTGGAATTAAACATTAGGCCTTCTTTTATATATTACCTTATTTTAGGGGAATGGGAACATTTCCAAAAGATCTAGAATAAGGAAAACAGAAATTGGTGATACGTTTACAACCCCGCAACCCCTCTATACCCCTTGTAGAAAATAAAGTATCCATTTTCAGAAAGGAAAGGAAAATGGTATCAGAATTTGAATTAAAAAATCATAATGTGTAAATTGTACTTGGTATCCCAAATAAAAGGCCTAATTAATGCAACCACAATATCATTTTGGCCGATTTGTTATAATTATTAATTTGATGTTGAAGTGTTCAAAGACTTGTTCTTGAATGCATAAAGAAACGGTTACATAATGTCTTGTGACGTTTGTATACACGTTATATGCTTATTTGCGTGGCGCCTTCGAAAGTCACGTAATTATATAAGATCAGATTTAAAAAATAAATAAATAAATACAAAATAAATAAATAAAACATTCCTGAAGATGACAGTGGTTTTAGAAAGAATATTTACTCGGAACGACTGGTACCAGTGCCTCATTATATGAAATCAAGCTTTAGATTAAAAAGGAAATGGTAAAAAAAATTAAAACAAAAACTGATAATAACCACTGCCTTTAATATTTCAGCAAATATATTTTGGGAAATTACCGATGGTGTACATAACCTTTAACTATGATCCACAAGTTAATTAGGAATGTGCATCACGGATTAAAGAGGAAAATTTAGCTGTACTAAATCAATGCAATCTCGAGGCAGCTTGCCTTGTAAAAATTCTTAAACACGACACGTCCTTTCGCTGATTGGTTTACAATCAGTATGATATATCCCTGATTATTGTATCTATCATTTCATTAATAACGATTGAAAATCCAACGATTGTGTATGTCTCTCATTTAAAACGTTTAAAGTGTTTTTACTACCGATTAAAATATCTTAAAGTCCATTGAACACTTACTATACTTCTTCGAGACTGGCATAAGTTTGTTAAACACTTGCGCCCTCTTCTGTTGGGGTTTCGAAGATAATTATTCGCTCATTATTTTAAATCGATTAAAATATTGTTAAAATACTAGCAAACTATGCTAAAGCTAATAACTTGTTATTTGTATAACAACAAATCCAGACAATAATAAAAACAGGAAATCAGACATTTTCAGAAAATTTTAGTTTTTCAAGAATATGCAATTTTTTTTACAAAGAAAGCGCAAATAAAACTATATTGTACATACCCGTCTTTTATTACATTTTTGGATCAGTCTGGGAGTACAATTTTTTAATTTTTATATCCATTATTTCCTTATTAATGATTAAATAGAGGTTCATAATATAGGTTCATAACCGTTGAATAATGTACACTGACATTCTTGCCTATAATTCCAATGGATATTTTCTTTTATAGGGGACAGTTGGTATAGGCAATTTTATATTTTCTTCCCAGTTTTTCTCTGCTCCTTTTATATCTCATATCTTTTCATAATCTCTCACGTATTGCCGGAAGCATCTTTTAATGTTCAGCTTGCTTTGACATTCCAGCTTTAATATTAATTAATCAAACAATAGAAGAACAATAGAGGTCCTCAGACGTCTTGAGAGATTCACGACTGTGTGTATGTGTGTAAAGTTCACATTAATCCCTTTGATAAAATTAGCAACAGTAACAAGGTTTTTAATAGTTTTTCTGTTCTTAAAAGAAATTCGGTAAAACCGAAATCCGTGTTTTTTTCCACCTAAAAGCCTATAACGACTGGCGAAATTGAACTCACCAAACTTGGGCAAAATTGTCCCAACAGACTCTTCGTAAATAGGGCCCTAGTTTATATAGGCTACATATTTCATGCTGTAAATAATTATGTGGCAACAGTGGGATGTTTGAGGTGATCGCCAAATATTAACTTCCATCGACCGATACCTCGACGGACATGTCGTCGTGAAGCCCTCTCAGCAACGGAGCGAGCGGGCTTGGTGGGTAGGGAGGGAAAGATGACACTTTCTCTCCCCATCTTAGAAAAGTTCTTGATTTGCTTAAATTTCCTTAGTATGTTCCAAAAATTTCCCAACACTATTCCAAAATTGTTTGAAATTTCTCAAAATTTGATTGGGTCTGGGGGACGGTTAATTTCAAGACAGTGGCAAACGTTTAGGGCGGTCATTGAGATTTAGAATCCATCCTTCAAAAATTATACACTTTAAATCTCTCCATCAAAAGGAAAATTACAAAAAAATTGGCATGTGGAGACTCAAACCTTGGAGGTGATAGGTTTTTTACCATCCAATACGAATTTAACAGGCTTGTTTCAAAACTGATTTGGCAACAAGTTTGCTGCACAGATTTACAACCTCTCACCTAGATCTCCATTCCCAAATATTCACACAGTAGATTTTAATCAAATGTTTTTTCGTACGTATCTCATGTAACACCTTATCAACTCAATATTCATTGTTGAGACATTCTGGTCCTTCTTTAAAAAAAACAACAGCTAATTATGTGGTTAAGATCAAGAGATCATTTTCCAAAATGGGACCTCAATAAAATTACACTGTATAAGTTTACGTAGCTCACAAAATGTTCGCTTTACACAAAGCTTCCTGAATGCAAAAGCGGGCCGTGGACCCTAGTTCGCTTCGTGCTCGCTGTGGTTCGCTTGGCTTTGGATCCCCACACTTTCAAAATCATTCCACCGCCGTGAACTGAATAGTATTAATTTGTCCCCTGCTCAATCTTTCCTCAGCCTTAACATCAATATACACAGCAATCTGGAATCCGTTCACATGATACAGTGCTCCCCTTTCTATTATAAGCCATGGCAAAAATTGTCACATTACCAGGCTGTACAGATAATTAATTGTCAACTCCAGTAATGGGTTTTCTGGAGCGCTGGTCTTGCTTGATGACTATTAGCCAGTAATAAAACAATCCATTCTAACTATTAATATAAATCATATGGATATAATCAAAATGTTATAAGCAAAGCCAATTACCAAGGGCAAACCATTGCGTTAATTTTCCGATAAACAGAAGACCTTAAGGCCCTGCTACAATAAAAGAGAGATATCATGATTAAATTCAAAACAATATCCATCACATGATACAAAACCAAACACTCATGGTGCAAGACTCTGTTGCAGTAGGAAAAAAAAGTCCGAACAGATCCGTTTTCTAAAAAAGAAAAAAAAAGAAAACACAACAAAAACAGAAAATCTAAAAATGCCGGACGCGCGGGTCTGAGGTGGCAACGCGTGGACACCAGTAAAAACTGGAGCTTTTTGGCCTAATAAAGTGTCAAAATATTCATGTTTTGTAAAGACATGTCTCTTTAAGGGTTGCCATGCATCTTAAAGCGTTACCTGTGAAATAGGGTGTTTTTTCATTGTATACAATAAAGTATGCCTGGCTTGGAACATATATTTGTCATTTGTAAATTTTTCCCTCACGTTTATCACCATACAACATATTATTTTATAAATTTAGGGGTGCTTTTTCGACAACGCCCACACCCCTCTATTAACATAACATTCGTGACGTACACTGAGGCAATTCCCCGATCCGCGATCCACAGCACTTGCCCAAGTATGCGTTGCTGTATACAGCGCAACCACTGCGAAAGCAGCAACATGCTTGAACGGGGCCTTCACAGCCAGTTCAGGTATGGCTTTAAGGCGCCATGCTGCTACCAGATGCAACTCTTCAAAGATATTCCTGCTAAGTAAGAAGGCTCAGGACAAGGCTCCATCGAAGAACAGAGGTGTTTTAAGCGAGAAAGACTCAGGAGTAAGTAGCCATTTAAGTAATACTCCCATGCGATAACCCAGTCCACTTCCGTGCAAAACGACATGTTGCACACCATGCTTTCACTGGAAGCTTTCAGTGTTCACGGCATGAAAAACATGCCGTGATTTTCCGCATGATAATAAAAACATCGTGTCTGATTTTATATCATGGCAAGCACAAACATAAAAACATTAAACCTTTCTCTACTATGCCTGCCGTGCTTGTTTTGAGTTTGTTTTAAAGCTTGATCAGAACTTTGACTCGCAACTGTTTCTGTTATTTCATAAAAATAACACCGTAATGTTAGCATTGCCTTCGGTGTGCGGTGTTCCGGACAGCATGATGGGGCTTGCGCTTTACGTTTCACGGATAACATCCTCTCTTTCGGACACATGTTTCTGCGAAGGTGTTACTGCTAGCTTTTTGAGTGTAAAAATTGTCTGCCTTTGTGTACGTCGCAGCGAACGTTTCGAAAAATTCACTGGCGTCCAATTTTTGATTATTAGATAAACATTTAATAATCCACTCGGACACAAAAACTTATTGGTAAAAATTGTTTTTAATTCATATTACCAATCAATAAGTAACAGCATCCAAAAAATAAAGTTTGGTAAATACACTCTTCACAGGACCTTTAAAACATCGAGAGGCTTATTTTCACTGGTCCGCGGTCACTGAAAAACTAAAGAGCCGTCCGTTACGATCCTGCGAAAGCCCTGATTTCGAGGTCGAATAATGGCTGATACAGATCATGACGCCGGCCAGCGCCCGGTAGGCTGCTGCCACGTCCTGCCTGTGTCATTGAGTGCTGCAAGTGCTGCCCGGCAGGGCAGAGAGTACCGAGCTATGAATACAGTGATGGTGCGTGGCCAAATGGAGGATGGAATAATTGTTTTATTTTATTTTTGTGTGTGTATAAAGTTGACATTAGTACCCTCTGATAAACAAAGCAGTAACAAGGTTTTTTGATTTGTTTTTATATTCTTAAAAAAGAAAATAAACAGTAAAACCGAAACCCGAAAATTTCATATTTTATAAGTTTAGCTCATAGCTCACAAATGAATACAAAGAGCTTGCTGAATGCAAACGCGGGCCCTGACCCCACACGCAATGAGCTAGCTTCGGTCGCTGGCTCGCTGGCTTGGATTTGGCCCCTGATCTCTTCAGTAAAATCATTCCGCCGCCGTTGAATGACAGAATAGTATTAATTTGGCCCCTGCCAGTACCAGAATGTAAATACTTTTTAATTCCAGATAATGGAGCTTGGGAACATGAGTCTGGCTTGATGACTATGCCAGTAATAAAACAATCAATTCAACTGTTGATATAAAACATATGAAATACAATCAAAATGTTACAAGCGAGCCAGTGCTAAAGGCCAAGGGCAACCGATAACATCAAATGATAACACCAGAAGACCTTACAATAAAAAGAAATATCAAAATTGAATGATCAAAACAATATCAGTCATAACGATACCCAACAAAACACTACGGTAAGCCCTTTGTAATACGTTAAATATTTGGGTTGAATTTGATATACAAATGTGCACAATAAATGTGTACCAATGCAAAAAATGCTGCATGTCATTCTCCCATATGAACCAGTTTTCATGTTTTCAGAAATGTATCCATTCTCAGTCTTTAAAAGTTGCCCCTCTTTCAAGTTGAGTTGATAACTATTATATACAAAATGTACTACAAAATGTTGAAAATGCATAGAAAGCCACGACCTTCACCCATCGTAATCACCAACCTGAACACACCCAATTTATGGGGGCATCTAAGACAGACCAAACATAATCGTAAAGACATACAAGAATGGCATATCAACCAGTTTAGAACTGGAATTAATCTTCAAACCAGTGAAAAAAATCGTGTTTTTTCGCGACTAAAAGCCGATAACCACTGGCGAAAATTGAAATCGCCCAACTCTGGTAAAATTGTCAACATTTATAAACTAGACTCTTCGTTATAGAGGCCTCCTATAGTTTATATAGGCTACACATTTCATGCGTCAAATATGTGGACAGTGCAAAAAAAGGATGTTCGATCTCTTTTCCAATCGTCCGGTACCTCGGACCGGACATTGTCGTCGAGCCATCGGCGGAAGAAGTGGGGTGGGGAGGGTGGGAAAGGTGGCACCCTTCCCCTACTTTTAGAAAAGGTCCTTGATTTGCCTCTTGACTTTGAATCAAAAATAATATTGGTTACATGTAGCGATTGAATAAGTTTTACCAGTGCAGTGCTAATGATTCTCTAAAACTAAATAAAATATTCCTAAAACTGGCCTCAAGATTTCCATAAAATGTTCCAAAATGCCCATCACTTAATTTCAGTTAGGGCAAATTTTGCCAATTAGTGTCCAATTATAGACACAAGCGTTTAAAGTGACACATTTTCACATTTTGTTCACAGAATCTGTTAATTTTTTTGTACCCAAAAAGTAAGATTTTACTGCCTTTAAACAAATATGTACCAAACATCTCTTATCTAATATTTTTTAATTTTGATAATCATGCAGGAACATGTCAATGCTCCACACTTAATTTTCCGTTAAGGCACTTAGACGGGGTCAATTTATGGAAAAACACCCCAACCCCTGTAAAAAGAAATGCAACAAAAAGGTTTTTTCAACGGCTTTTGGTAAAGTATTTGACATCAGGAATAACATACTAAATCTAAGAAAATCTGGCTTCTCCAGAAAGTTGTTATTTTCACGTTGGCCGTCCACGTTGGCCGCCGATACTTAAAATAAAGCCAAGGCAAATCATTTATTATCCATCCCAGAGTTGTAATTTTGGTGTCTACTACTGGGTTTTGGGGGGGTCAAGCAATCATTAGGCTCAACTAAAGTATCCCGTTGGTGGTCAGGCAACCTGCAATCAAAAATGACTGTAATTGGTTATAAGTCACTAACTGTTTATATTATGCTATATGAAAACTGTAATTTTAGTGTCTACCCCACTCGATTTAAGTTGGAAAAATCTACACGTGACTCAGTGTGAACAGTGTTTATTGAGCAAAATAGCTTTAAATCCCGAAGATGGCGTCCAAAAATACGCCAATTAAACTAAAAATGGTTATAAGTCACTAACTGGTTTATATTATGACTGTAATTTTGGTGTCTACACCCTTCGGTTTAAGTTTGGAAAATCTATTCCAGCACCGAGTGAAAGTGTTATTGAGTAAGGTAAAGCTTTTAAATCCAAAGATTGTCAAAAACACAATATGTGGAAAGAAATACTTAAAAACCTTAATCTGGGTCAAATGTCGTCTTTACCAAATAATATTGATGTTGAAAAAAATGTAATAATTATTTTGCCACAATTGGGTCCTACTTTTAGCTGCTAAATTCAATGAGAAACGTTCATTATGAGTGTGGAGTTACCAAAGAGTATCTACACCTTTTTAAATCTCTTGAACTATTAGCACCGATAGGGTACTCGAACAACAAATAATCTAAAGAGTAAATCAAATCTAGATGTGTTGAATATGGACTGTAAACTGTTAACATTGGGAGCATTCCTATTATAACACCCTTGTTAACTAAAATCTTAAATATGTCAATAAATGAAGCTAGTGTCCCGGAAGATTGGAAATTTACAAAGTCACTCCTATTTATGAGGTAAAGGGTTCAGGTTGAGGATAGGAAAGTAGTAGACCAATCTCTGTAATAAGTCATGTATCCCTAAAATTACAGGAAAAGATTTATTTATCGCACAACTAAAGAATATTTATACGAACATCAATTCTATAACTACTACTACGTAATTGCTTATTTAAAGAACCATTCTGCAAACACTGCCATGTCATCAAGGTTGTTTCAGATATTTTTAGAAAGGTATTAACGTCGTGATGCGAAACTAATGCATGTGTTTTATTGACTCCAAAAATGTTTCGAGCTTACTATTGATCATGTACATTGACATTATTATTGAAAATATTGGACAATTACGGTATTAATAGCGATTTGAGTTTGCAATGGTTTAAAAAGTTATTTAGAAGAACGTAAACAAGCATTTAAAGTAAATGGTAACATGTCTTCATTCAAGGAAATACAATGGAGGTGTGCCTTCGTTGTCTGTTCCTATATTATCTGGGGCCAATATTGTAATAATATAAATAAATTAATAAATAAATTATTAATAACCTGATTGCTTTTGCCGGGAAACTTATATGAATAAATAACGGGTTTCATGACTCATAAAACCTAAGAGTAGAAACCACAAGTGCTAGTACAGATCTTAAATAGAATAGGTAAAATGAATCGCCATTAGAAAATATATATGACGGTGGCCACTCCTTGATCCCAGCTTGGAATTACAAACTACCATGATTACTCTATCGCTCTGTGAGATGGCTTTACATTTCTATGTTGAGCTACCTGCACTTTTGTTAAAGCTGAAAGAAATATATAAAAGTGGTTACAGGAAATCACACTTGGAGAGAGCGGTAAAGAGACACACTGTTGGCTGTTGAGTGTCACAGCATGGTTAATGAGATGAGAACTGAATAATACAATTCTTGAATGTTACTCTTGGCTGCCATTTTGGATTTATTGATTATCTGATTACTCCGCAATATTTAAAATTTTCTTTATGTAGTTGTTTTGGCTCATAAAGCCTAAAGCCCAAGGGGCATTTTGCATACCCTCCAAATAGCTGTCAGTTGAATAGTAAATGACTCTACAATCATTTTAGAATTTGCGGCCATATTTTGAACACCATCTTGGATTTTCAGGTTTCCTCGATTACTCAATGATACTTTTTATTAATGCGGTCTTACGGATTTGACCCCTAAAACCAGGGTAGACAAAGTACCACAACTCTAGGATGGATAATAAATGATTTATAACGGCAATTTATGGCAACAGCGACATCTTGGACGCCATTTTGAAAAATAACAGCTTTCCGTCGAATTTCCGATATTTTTAATATGTTCCTGATGTCAAATACTACCAAAACCGTTGAAAAACCTTTTTATGCAATTTATTAGGTAAAACTTCCTAGATTACTTTAAATAATTATAAGTGTAAAGTTAACTTTACATAATTATTTCTCAATCGCGGCAAACAGATAATAAATGTCAGATTACGGTTTCTTTATTGTCACGCATCTTAAAGGTTTTGACGGTGTTTTCAGTATCCGGAGAAGTCACCGAAATATATATCTTTCCAACCAAAAATCCGAAGTAATTTTACTTTTAAAATACTACCTAAATTTTCGGTTTTTAAAAAGCGTAACACGGGGTTCCACGTTTCTTTCGTCTCCAGCTATAGTTTGTATAAAATCATCAGAACTATTTGTTTTTCATAACAAATCATTATTTTTTGAGTGCCAGATTAAGACATTATTGCCGCCCAGGGGCAGGGCACATTATCCTGACAATCGGGCTATACTTTTCACCAGTGGTCCGCAGTCACTAAGAAACTAAGGTTTCCGTTACGATCCTGCAAGCCCCGGATTTCGAGTCAAATAATTGGTATAGTCATGACGTCGCCCATGCCGGCTGCAGCCGGTGAAGGCTGTGCCATCGTCCTGCCAGACCCAGCCCAGCCGGCTGGCTGTTGCTGCCGTCCTAGCCGGTCGTGAGGCTGCTTTGGGGCAGCCGCAGGCAGGTACTGAGCTTTTAAAATAGTGATAGTGCGTAATAATTTGTATTCATACCAAAGTGTTCGCACCTGATTCCATTCCCCTTTTTTCACGGGCATGATTTTAGCCAAATGTTTTTTTACTGCTCATGTAACTCTGTCAATTCAATATTCATTTTGGAGATTATCTTCTGGTCCTTCTTAAAAAAACACAGCTAATTGGATTTGTGGTTAAGAGTCAAGAATCTTTTTCCAAAATTGGACTCAAATCAAAATTACAGCTGTATAAGCTTTTTGTACATTGCCTGGTCACAAATCCACACAGAGCTTTCTGAGTGCAAAAGGGGGCCCCCATCCCACGCCATATGGCAGTTCGCTGGCTACAATCGCTGGTTCAAGGCTGGTTTGGATTTGCACCTCCACTTTCAAAATGCATTCCGTCGCCATTCTGAATACTGAATAGAACACTTGGGTTTCTTGCCAATCTTCTCAACTTCATTAAAGCCTTACACAATATACATCAATTCCATGAATACCCGTCTGCCATGGAATTTTACAGTTCCCCTTTATAGCCATAATAATGTCGTTTGTCACATCACCAGCCAACGGTACCAGCAGTAATTAACTTTGTTAACTGCAGTAATGAGTTTCGTTGGACACTAGTCTTTACGGATGACTGTTCAGCTAGTAATAAAATAATCCATTCAACTGTTATAAATTAGTACGATACAATCAAAATGCTGTAAGCGAGCCGATTACCAAGGGCAACCATTGCGTTAATTTGATAAACAGAAGATTCCTTAAAATAAAATGAAGACTTTAAAATTGGCTGGTGTGACCAAAATGTGCACAAATGTAAGCCATTCTTCCGGCGAGAATCATAACCCATCTGAACTGTAATTTGTATTGCATGTATAAGGGCATCTACAAAATGCCTGTAAAATGACAATGCAAAAGCACATACAAATTGGTATCAAATCCGTTTGAACTTGAATGAATCCATAGAACAGTGAATAAACATAATGGTCTAGTACCTTAATGACACCTACCTTTATAATCAGCCTGATACTCATATCGTCACCGTTTTCACGAGAGCCACATATATCCTTCCAAATGGCGTGATTGAGATTATTTTTATTACATTTTTACTAGCTTAAAACTGCAAATCTGCAAATACTAAAGCCACGTGTCAGAAGCTCTAAAACCTCGGCATGATTTTAAAGTTTAACCTCTCCTATTGACTCAACGATTTCTTTTCAAATATTGGCTAATTGCCACAGTAATTTAGTCAAAAGATATGTGTCTCTTCGTGAATGAACCTAAAAAGTGAGATGACCTACTTATACATACATCTGAATACGTGTTTTACATGGGAAAAGTGCATGTCACTGGCGCAGTGTCACGGTGATCACGGCGCACATTGACATGTGACCTCTTCGTGAAAACGCAAAAACGATTTGACTCTACATTTTGCCCTTCTGTTGGGGCCGCAATGTATTACATTGCATCTTTACAGGGATGTGTAAAGCTCTTCGTGAGAAACGCAAAATGCAATTATTGAGATATACGCCTGCTGCCATGGCTGTCAATAATTTGTCATTTTAACATTAGTGCTCTTCGTGACGAACGGTGACGATATGCATTCACACAGAGGAATACAGAAGAACTTATTTCATGTGACATACACACGTAAGTAGTCGTGTATTGTACAGTATGATCAGCCTGAATAACTTCAAACATAAATTGTTGTGTCTCTTCATATTTCTGTAATACTTCAATACAATACAATACAATATGCAATTTTATAGGCATTTATATAGCGCTCTTACACAAAACGGTATCACAGCTGGCTTTAATAATACACATAATAATAATAATAAGATTTTTAGCGCACATATCCATTCCGGTTGGGGCGCTTCAGGCAAACAAAGAAAAAAAACATTAATACAAACAATATACAAGTGATAGCATAGGGAAAAATGTAATTATGTACTACGATGCATGCCTCCCCACATGTACTACAGTACATGCAATTACAAATATACATCATCTTTGAAGAATTGTGACATATGGGAGACAGTTTAAGCATCGACTTGAATTCTTTTGGTTATATTTGGTGACAAGATTTGAGTTTCGTTATGGAAGAATGATTCCAAGTCTCGGAGCTGCGACAGAAAACGACCCTATCACCCCAGTTCCGTTTTGAAGGGGTTACCCTTGAGGAGTGACATAAGTTGCTGGAGCAGATTGCGTGTTGATGGAGTGTAGACTTTCGTAGTTCAGAAATATATAAATTGGAGCCAATGTTATTAAAAGATTTGTGAACAATTAGCATAAGTTTAAAACAAATTCTCTGCGAAACAGGAAGTCAGTGCAGTTCTTCTCGAAGAATTGGCGTGATATGGCATGACTTTCTGGCACAAAGTTACAACACGAGCTGCTGTGTTTTGTATGCTGAAGACGTTTGATTCTGCGTGTGAAAGAATCCGTAAAGGACACGTTCCGTTATCGAGCCGGTGATGCTGACAAATGCATGTATAATTTGTTCAGCACTTTTATTCAAGTATTTCTAATTGCTTATATAACTTTCTGATATGAGGTGTCGTCGGGCCGAGCTGGTTCAAAACGGTCTAGCTTACCACGGATTCAAGTTCTGGTGTTAGCAACAACAGGTGTGGGGTTCCGGAATCACTAAGTCCGTGACACTTGTGTCCTGAGCAAGACACTTTAATCATAATTGCTTCTCTCACCCAGGGGTTAAATAGGGTTGCCTGTGAAGGCAGAGTTGGTTTGCTCTATATGCTGAAAAGGCAGCAGATTGAGCATGCATACTTCCCCAGGGGCTGAGATGGTTTTCAGGAATGATTTATGAGCCTTATGAGCCTTATGAGCAGGGATAATAATATAATGCGCCTTGAGCACCACTTAGTTGGTGGATACGTGCGCTATATAAATCCACACATTATTATTATTATTATTATTATGAAATGATGATATGCGAACAATGTTGGAGATATGTAGTTTTAAAGTCATTGTCGAGTCAAATATAACACCCAAATTACGTGCATGTAATGAGGGCACTTATCTGCAGTCACCAAAATGTAATAAATGGAAGAGGAAACTTTCGTAGACAATTGCTGACGTGATCCAATAATAGAACAAATTCTGTTTTTCATCGTTCAATTTCAGGAAGTTTTGTCTCTCATTCAAGCTGAATCTTTTGAATACATTTCTCCAGTGTTTTTAATGCAGGAATCAGCAGGTTCTTGAGAGAGATTTAGTAATGTAAAGCTGCGTCATCGAAGCGTAAACATGGGTAATTTAAATTATGCTTCAACATGATATCACGAACTGGAAAGGTATAAACAATGTAGAAACCACCTAGTGGCCGAGCACAGAGCCTTTGCAGGGTACAGAATAAGTCAAGGTAACAGGCTGGGGATGGATATGTTACCAGTACAAACATTCGTTGAGCCCTTTTTTTAAAAGGTGGTAGGACTTTGCAATCCAGAGGCTGTGTCATGTGGCTCCAAAGATGATATTGAAGGCGGGAGAAGGAAGCGATTTTTTATGATCGACAGTGTCAAAAGCGGCGCTTAAGTCTAACAAAACTAATCGCAGTGATTTCCCCTCATCCATGCAGATAAAATGTCATTGTTGACGCGAAGAAGAGCAAGTTCGTTTCCATGAAGAAATGTTGTTTGTGTAGCTGACTGGAAATGTGTCCGGACAGGTTATTAGCAGCTGAACATGGTCAGAGATCCGTGATGAAACAACATCGCTCGATTGCTTTTCCGCAGGTTTTAAATTCGCTACTGGTCGGTAATGTTTGGCTGAAACCTTCGTCCAAATTGGGGTTTCTTTAGGAGTGGTTTAACATGAGCAACCTTCCTGGCCTATTAGGAAACAACCGGAAGAAAAGAGATCTCGTTTACAATAATTCTGATATACTTAGCAAACACATCAATATTTTGTTTTATTAGCGAAGTTGGCACTGGGATCATCAAGTTCACATGATTTTGATGGCGATTTCATTGATGAGGTTTCTTGATCTCCGTAACTTTCAGTAGGCTCAAACACGGACAGTCTACATTGTGGATCCTTGCACGTGATGGTGTTTGTGATAGGAATGGCAGTGGTACCTGAGGAAAAAGAACTTGACGGATATATTTCTCAATTTTGTGACAAAAGAGTTTGAAAGAAGAAGCATTATGAGGAAGTGCCCTGATCGAGTGTGTGGATGGAAGCACTTGGAGCTTTGGGTTTATGAAGAGCAGCTTTTCAACAATGTTAAATGCAGCTTTTTTCTCGATCACCCAGAGCTATCTTCCACAAGAGATGAGTAGGTGAGTTATTTTCGCCCTGGTTAATCATGTTCTCTGCAATATCGCTGGTTTAAGCATTCCCCTGCCGATGTACTCCAGTTTCTGTCACGCCATCTCCGCCTGGGGTTACGCGACGGCGGATTTTCCCTTGCAGTAGCAATGGATATCATCATTGGAACCAGGGGGATTCAGATTGTAGTTTAACAGTTCAGGAGTTTTTTGCGGAGCATGATCATCCAAGCATGTTACGGACAGTGTAAGATTCAAATAGACTGACACAAGATCCAGCTCACCATCTTCAAGGTTTACATTTTCCAGTTTAGCGAGATTCATCATCATGGACATAAATTAATATTACTTTTTTCCAGTGGCGGTAGTTACAGAAATATGGTAGGTATGGGAGAAGTTTTAAGGTTCAAATTTACCATGATTGCATAATGATCAGATAAGCCAGGATGATGAATAGTTATAGCAGGCCTCGAGATAAGAGGTGAAATATTTTCACGCGTTATCATGAGGTCAAGACAGTGACCATACCGGATGAGTGGAGTGCTGTGATGTGCTTGTAGAGTCCATGAGCAGAGAGCAGATCTTTTAAACCTGATTTGCATAATTGTTTGAAATAATGTCCACTATGAATATTGCAAATCGCTTGCCGGTTAAAAATAAATATTAACAGAAATTGGTGTGTGCAGATAATCTGGAGAATTAATTTTCAAATTCCTGCAGAGTAAGAAGCACTGGAGAAGTCGTTACATGTTTCACCATCAACATCCCCTTTCTGGTCGATAACATATTAACAAGGGCGAACATATTCTAGAGTTGCGTTACGCCTCATACGTGAGATTCTGAAATGTTAGGTAGTCAATGTTAACACTTTTCAGACTGACAGATAAACTGGACCTAAAGAGTAGGGTAAACCTCCTCCACCGGTCTTTGGCTTGGTCTGGGGATATGATGCAGAAGAGTAGCCAGCAGGAGGCTGCTACCTCACAGGGGTGGCAAAGTCATCGCCAGGTTTTAAACCATGTCTGGGTGTAGCAGATCAAATTGTTTGAAATGAAAGCTGTAGCAAAGTCAATGAATTCATCCGATTTGTTTACATTTATATGGATTGAGTATTCAAGACACGGCAAAGCTGAGATTTAGACTCTATCGTGAACGATTTGGAGTTGAGAAATGTATCCAATGTCGTTGTTGATGTGGTTGAGTTCATCGCTGCTGGCCGGTTTTACTAGAGCTGGAGTGCTAGTTGTGTAGAAGCTGTCCCATTATTCTGCTGCTTAACCAGTTTTTACTTTACAGTGAGATACAAGTACAATTTAAAAAATACACAGTGCCTAAAATAAATGAGTCTTGAGAGAGATGTTTTAAAATTGACTCAATGAAGAAGCTAATGACGGATACCTTTCAGATGGTAAGTTCATTCCAAATGCTGGGTGCAGCAGTATAGAAACCCTTGTTACGCCGCAATGATTAAATGTATGTAGTTGGCTTTTTTGAAGATCCGGGAATCAGGAGAATTTGAACGGAGTCCACTGTGGTTAGGTTGGTGGTATGGTGTAAAATAAGCTCACAGAGATAGGATGGCGCAGAGTCAGTAACACATTTATAGGCAATAGTCAATGTTTTGAAATCAATCCGGTCAATGCATATGTACGCTCAGGGACCCATGTTTACAAGCTCTGCTTCTCAATGGGTCCCTCTGCAGTATCACCCATATCTTGTGCTCCTTTTTACTTTACATTACATTGTGTTTATATACGTGTAATATCTGTATCAATTATGTTATTGATAAGTTCTGATACTGTGGAAATAAATGAGCCTGATTGGGGGGGGGGGGGGGGGGTAGGAAGGGGCTAATATGAAGGAGGCTAATTGGGTAAAGAGGGGGAGGGGCTAATGGGAGCAAACGCAGGGATGCAGGTACATCAGCCCTAACCTCCCTGGATCTAGGATCTCCCTGGATCTAGGACCTCCCTGGATCTAGGACCTCCCTGGATCTAGGACCTCCCTGGATCCAACATGGTAAATATTGGATTGAGCATTTTGGTCGAGTCTAAAGGCACATCACAAAAGTAAATTCAATCACGGAGTCCCAAGGGTCGATTCCATCGCCGAATATCAAAGGTCGATTCCTGAGTCACAGTCCAAAGCAAGGGTCGACATTGTTGTTGTAGCCAATGGCCGATTCGATTTCTAGTCATTGTACTGTCATCGTACATCGAAACTCAAATCTGACTCGGGTCCGAGACACTAAAATGAAACCGAGCTGGACACGGATACATTTACAATATATTTTCTCCATGCAGGAATACATGAAATATGCTACAATGTGACACTAACTGGCTCTAACTCATCTGCTGTTATTTCAACGACGACTTTTGAACTGCTCGAAATGCCAGAAATGCCAGAAAGCTGGCTCGATATCTACTGCTGGAATGTCATAGCGTCATATGGGATGTTGATCAGAGCACTGTGTCAGTACAACATTACTGAGTCATCTAACTATGGGTTATTGCTAACTGCAGACCACTTCACAAGACCTTTAGGCGGTTATGACTCAACTCCGCTTCCAGCTGATATCCTTTCTCCCAGTGACTCACTACAAATGATCATCTTTGACTATTCTGGTGATGTTCAGGGTCTTTCCATGACATGTAATTTGACTGTAGTTCCGGATGTCGGCTTGGGTACGTATTAATATTAAATGAAGTGTACAACATTGGTAAAAATGTATGTCAATATATCAATTTAAATATAAAAATCAAGAAAGATGTACAAAAACCAACTTGTCGATATTTAGCTCATATAATTTTGTCATTAACTAAAACTTTGTGAAAAAAATGATCACGGCCGTGATCCATTAAAATAATGCGTAACTTCTCGAAATAAATAACAGCATGTTGGACAGAATAATTCTAGTAGTGGGGATGTATTAGAACCGTCAATAACTTCACATCAAGTTTAGATTATAATTCAGTAATTGTGTAATCGGGTAGTGTACACTCCCTTAAAATGTACTCAATTTATTATCTTTGATGATGCACTCTTACCGGTGCTGTCCGTGAGCTATATAAAAGTACTATTAAGAGATTTAACCCTGACGCGAACACACTGCTTTGCACGCGTGCGCCGGAAAAATATCATGTACGTGCTCTAGAAGTTTTGCTGACCGGCATTGTTTGACATTTTATAATCGACATTGCGCTTGTTTTACAGGAGACATTTGTGGTCAAACCAACATCAACATAACCAATCCAGTTCCCTTCACTCTCGACATACCTTCAGATCAGGCGCTTTGAATGCCGTTGGTTTTGTTATAAGCCCCTTGGACACATTGTCATCTGGCCGTAGGATGTTGTCCATATCAGTATTTCAACGCATCAGAGGTTATCATTTGGGGCAGGTGATTGGTAGTAATGGTAACGAGACAACTCTTATAGATGAATTCACGTTGGGACACGAACACCGCCGAACGGAACGTCCTTCTACTTCAGCAGAGGAGACAACGCATTACAATGTCATTTACATCCCCTTTGTATGTCAGAAGTGCGCCCTCATTAAGAATGAATCTACGATTCTGAGGATGATGAAGGTAACAAGTGGATCATAAGCTGTTACATCTCAGACCCATAACGTTCATGAACAATTGTCACCTAATCATAATGGG